>CM021105.1:278973572-279182050 GCA_007115665.2 Sequoiadendron giganteum
GTTAAAATTTATTCAAGCAGGAAGAAATACAAAGAAGGGGCATCAAATGACCCTATCAAGATCCACTAAGTGATCCAACTATTGAGACAAACCTATAGGTAATTGGTCTGTCTCACAAATATTCCAGTTTTGCATCTGGTCAGAAGCCCATTTGGTCAGACAATCTGCTGCACCATTCCACTCCCTAGGGATGTGAGTAAAAGTAACAAAATCTAAAGAGTCACACAAATGAAGAACTTGGTTAACCACCAGCACCAACCTCCAACTAACATCCTGAGAGTATTGTCGGGTCAACAAATGCACCACCACCTGTGAGTCTGATTCACATATGAGACGTCTCCAGCCAAGAGCGCAAGCACACTCGACAACATACAAAATAGCTAAAGCCTCCATCAAATTATTGGTATGCTGACCTTTGAACACCGAAAAAAAGAAATGAACAATCCCCATGCTATCTCTGCCCACACCACCAATGCCAACAGGACTAGGGTTACCACGTGAAGAACCGTCCGTATTGATTTTCAGACTGCCTAGTGGAGGAGGAATCCACCTCCCCACCCTATTGATCTTCTAAAGAGGGTGTCTTCATCTCTTCCTCATGAGCTTGTCGTGTGGATGTGGGAGATGGAGCCTTGTAAAACAATTAGCATCAGCAGGAACCATGACCTCCGAAAGGTCACACTTTGTCGAAACTGTTTCCCCCAAAGAGTGAAGAATCTTCCACCACAGATGTTGGGACTCCAAAAATACGTCTTGAAAGATCCAACGATTCCTCTCCAACTAGATATGCCAAAGAATAAAGGAAGGACCAAGCACTCAAGCAACTTGAAGAAAGGAGGTTTTGACAGGGGCCTTGCTCCACCTATCAAAGAACTCAGCCAAAGAGGTAGCATGCCAACAAGCTTGATTCCACACCTCCCACCAAAAATTCCAAATATGTCTAGAAAAGGAACATTGGAAGAAGAGATGAGAGACACTCTCTTCACTTGCACGACATAACACATAGAATGAGGGGCCCTGAAAACCCCGCTTGCATAAATTATCCCAAGTAAGACACCTATTGTGTGCCACCAACCATAAGAAAAAATTGCATTTGGGCCAAGAGAATTTATACCAGACATGCTTCCACTAGGAAACCTAATTGTCCCCAAAAGTCTGACACACCAACTCACCATACCCAGCAGAAACGAAAAACTTGCCAAAACAATCACTACTAGCCCAAGCTAGAACATCATTCCCATCCAAGGTAGTGGTCACAAGACTCCAGAATGTGAGCCAAATCAGCCCTAGCCTCTGTAGAACCTCCAGGAGGCCATTCAGAAGGAAGTTTCCATTGAAACCGGACAACCCACCCACCATCAAGAGCAATCTTATAATGACCAATAGTGTCCCAACCGATAAGAGTAAAAATATCACAAAGGGGATGAAGGTGAGGATGAGAAGAGAGGATAGAAGGATGACCATCCCACGAATTGAGCCAAAAAAGAGCTTGTGATCCCAAATGACATATCCAGAAGAGATCATTCTTAATCAAGTGAGCTCCAAGTTTCAGGGTATTCCAAACCATAGAACCACTGCCATCCAAAGGAAAGCAAGGAACATCAAACACATTAGCATCCTTAATATACTTAAGGGTGAGAATACGAGCCCAAAGTTGATCTTGGCTAGAGTACCAATGCCGATATAACTTAGCAGCAAGATCTTGCCTAGTCAAGATTGCAGATCTTAAGCCAAGGCCACCCTCTTCCTTAGGTCGACACACAGTTTCCCACTTCACCAAACTCCATCTTGCAGATGATAAGCTACCATTCCAGAGAAATTGGTGGGAAAGAGCATCAAATTCCTGCAAAAAATACATAGGAACAACTTGAACAAAACACTTGTAGGTAGGAAGGACTTGAATAACAAACTTCAGAAGAGTCAAGCGAGCAACAGAAGATAACCAACGACGAGTCCAATGATTCACCTTCTGGTGTAACTTGTCAAGAAGAATCTGCCAGGAGGACCGAGGATGTCTACCAATAGTGAGAGGGATGCCCAAATAAACAAAGGGAAAAGTTCCAATCTGAAACTGCAAAATGTCAGCAACACGTCGCTGAATGGCCAAAGGAGTGTTGAAGAAGAAAATAGAAGATTTATGCTCATTAAATTTCTGACCAGAAGCAACAAGATAAATATCCAAGGCATGTCGAAAGGACTCAGCTTCCCTAAGATGAGCCAAACCCATACGCATAGTGTCATCCATGAATTGGAGATGTGAGAGTTGTGGTAAACCGTTACCCCATTGTCACCCATGAATCAGTCCCTGAGAGGCACGAAGCTTAAGAAAACAACCCAAACCCTCAACCATAATAATGAATAGATAAAGGGAAAGAGGATCCCCTTAGTGAAGGCCCCTAGACCCAGCAAAAGGCTTAGAAGGTTCACCATTCATAATAACAAAAAACAAGGCAAAAGTAACACAACTCATGGTCGAACTCACCCACTCAGGACTAAAACCAAAAGCAAGTAGAATTTTCTGAAGAAAACTCCATTTGACTCTGTCGTAAGCCTTGGCTATGTCTAACTTAATGAACATAGATCTGGCTTTAGAAGTTGCCATAGAATGAATAACCTCAGAAGCCACCACCACCCTATCAAGAATTTTCTTACCAGCCACAAAACCACCTGCTTCCTTAGAGATCACCACAGGAAGACAGGTTTTGAGCCTATCAACAATCATCTTAATGATAATCTTATAAACCACATTACAAAGAGCAATAGGTCAAAAAAATTCAAGCTTATCCGCATCTTCCTTCTTGGGTATGAGAATCAAGAAAGTAGAATTCATAGCCCTAAGCATCTGCTTACTACAAAGGGACTCCTAAAAAAACTCAACTAGGAAACCATCCGGACCAGGAGCTTTGCCTTTATTCATCCCAAACACAACCTCTTCTAGTTTCGACAATGAAATTGGATGAGTGAGAGAATCATTCATTGCATTGGTGATCAGAGAAGGAATGCAAGAGAGGACCACAGTCTCCTCCTCAGTAGCAGGGGGAATCTTTAGCAAAAAGATTAGAGTAAAACTGATGAGCCTCTCGAGATATAGCCACCTGAGAGGAAATCTGTTGACCATTGGAAGTAACCAAAGAAGAGATAAACCCCTTGCGATGCCGAGCCTACACCAAATAATGAAAAAAAGCAGGACTCCTATCCCCCTCATGGAGCCAATCATTTTGAGCCTTCTGTTCCAAAAAAATTCTTCACGAAGTTCCCACTCCTCCACATTCCGCATTGCCTGAGACTCAACTCTTCCAAGAGTATCTGTGAAATCCCTATCACGGATTTGGTGGGTAACCACAACAAGACGGTCCAGAGCTTCCCTCTTCTTGGCCTGAAGGTGCCCAAAACAAAGCTTGTTCCATATCTTAAGGTGATATTTAACATATTGGAGCTTCTTAACAAAGAAGTACATAGCTATCCCGAAAGTCGGGCCACCCTCTCTCCACCACTTGGCCACTAAATCATACAATGAGGAATCCTGAAGCCACATGAGCTGAAATTTGAAGGGAGGATTCTTAGGAACATCCAGATAAGAAGAAAAAAATTTAATGGGCCAATGATCAAAACCTCTCCAGTCTAGGACCTCTGAACCAATAATCAATCCCCCACCAACCCAAAAACAGGAAACCAAAAACCTATCCAACCGTTCAGAGATTGCTTCCTGTCCACTCCTTCTATTGTTCCAAGTGAAAATCCCATTAGAGGCCCTTACATCAACTAAAGCAAGAGAATCCACTTGAGCATGAAAGAGATCTGAAGCAGGTCCTAACCTAGGCAAACCCCCTCTTTTCTCCTCCAAATTCAACACAAAATTAAAATCACCTCCTAAAATCCAAGGCAAATAAGGGGAGCAAGAGCGAACATACCTTATATGCGCCCAAAGTTGGATTTTACCACAAATGTCAATTGGAGCATAAACATTAGAGATGAGAACAATCTCACCTGAAACTAAATCAGACACAACCATGGAGATAGAAGATTGACTAGAAATCCACCAAAGAGGAGAAATATTTTGCAGATTCCAAACAAGGGCTAAACCTCCAGAATTTCCTTGAGATCCAATGCATTGAAATTGACCAAACCTCTAGATACGAGAAGCCAACTGAAGCATAACATCATCATAAACCTTAGTCTCCTGAAACACAGAAGATGTCTAGCGAATGAACTACAACCAAATCATGAATGGCTTGTTGATGAGAGGTGATATTCAACCCCCACACATTCCAAGAGATAACAATCATGGAGGAGATTGAGAAAAGTGAGCATCAATGGGTTTAACCAACCTTGATTCCACTAATAAATCCCTAGTGACCTTAATCTTTTCTGAATCTGACTTTCGCCCTCTTGAAGAATTGTCAAAAGGACCTTTCTTAAGGAGGTGTTGGTGTAGACCCAAGTCTAGAGAAGACCCCTTACCTAGATTAGAAGCTAAAACCTCCCTAGCTAGGTCAGCCAACACAATATCATCTTGCCTTTGATCATTTAAAGCATTTTGTGGAGCCAAAACTTCCAAAACCTCCTGGTTAGAATCAGGAACTGACACAATTGCCATATCCACATTAGCAACCATAGGACTGATAGAAGGTGGAATTCCCTCTTCTAGGGCAACGACATCCAACACTTCAAAGTGGTTAAAACCCTCATCAACCTGGCAATCTTTGAAAGATTGCTTCTGGACCCGACCCTTAGCCTTCAATTGAACTGGCATAAAACCATCTGTATCCTTGCTCGCAACACTCTCCTTCATTGGAGCTTTCCCCTTGTCTACAACACCCACTGACCGATCCGAAGGAGAAGGGGAATTAGTGGGGAAATAATCTTTATGAACCTTAGGGCAATACCGCTGAAGATGGCCATGCTCATGGTAGAGCTGACATTGGAAAGGGAGAGATTCATGATCTAACTACTCAATCCAGGATGAAGAGCCCAGACAAATCTCCAATGAATCTGGGAGAGGGTTATTCAAATCCACCTCCACACAAATGCATTCAAAATTAATCACCTTTCTATCAAGGGTTTGTTGGGAAACTACAACAGCTTACCCAAGAGAGCAACAATTCGTTGCAAAATATATTCCCTCTAAAACTCCAAAGGAAGCCGCGGTAGCCGAACCCAAACAAGAACTCAAGAAGACAACTCTTCAGCCGAATTGAAACCCATGTGCTAGGGTTTAATAAAAATTCCAACATGATTATAGAAATATGACCCCCCTTCAAACACCCGATTTTGATCAGCCATATTGGAGAATACCACGATAAAATAACTGTTAGCAGGAAGCATAATCTCCATATCTCCTTCGATCTACCATGAATGCTTGATCCAAGCTTCCAAAGCATACAAGGGAATCTAAATCCCAAGAAACTTGCACATGCGGGCATGGCAACTCCAATACGAAAAATCTTCAACAATTGAATCAAGAGAAAGAACCAGAATCGGGCGATCCTAACTCTGAGGGCAACATCCATTGATTTTCTCCAACTTTGAACCCTCACTGGCATAGTACATCTTTGACTGTTGTGCATGCAAGCTTGAAGAAGATCTATTAGAAGCCTTAACTTCACAAGCAACCACCAAAATGGAGGCCATCAAAGTTCCTGACATGCAAAACTTCCACCCAAACCAACAAAAAACCCCAGACTCCCACAAAAACCACCAAACCCCAAACCGTTTGCAA
This sequence comes from Sequoiadendron giganteum, assembly GCA_007115665.2. Classification (NCBI taxonomy): domain Eukaryota; kingdom Viridiplantae; phylum Streptophyta; class Pinopsida; order Cupressales; family Cupressaceae; genus Sequoiadendron; species Sequoiadendron giganteum. The sequence continues at coordinate 278,979,292 of CM021105.1, forward strand.
CCCAACAAACATCCCTCGTACCCCCACCAAACACCCAACCGCAACAACCACCCAGACAGCCCAAGCATAGAAGGCATCGACAACCCAAGCATGAAAGGACGCGACCCCTAGCCCATGTAGGGAGCTGCGACAGACTCCATGTCGAACCAAGGTTGCACAAGTCAATAAGATCATTCTAACTTTATCCTTTTCATTCAAAGTCTAATTCTTTTATTATTGAAGACTTTTAACTAAAGATTAAATCATTTATTTAATCTTGAACTCCTATTCAATATATTTTCAAACAATCTTACCACCAAATTAAATTATTATTCCAATTTTTTAATATTTATCCTACAGAATTTCCCAACTCATGTTCTAATTGACACATAATTCACATCGCATGACATTCATCAATCTTGATTGTTGATCTCTCTTTCAAATCTGAGCCAATCGTTTGAAAACCAACATCCTATAAATTGGTTGACCTTTGCCAGTATTCCTCCTACCAAAATCAATTATTTTTAGAAGAACTTATAATCTTTGATATTTTGCTTAGACATACATCCAAGATATTCTTGCATACATACATAAAATCCGAGGGCAAGAATACCGACACGAAAAAATGGAGAAGGACAATCAAGATAATTCGAGGAAATGGATTGATATTCGGTGAGACTGTTCTATATTATTGCTTTATTTACTATTTAGTTCATTTTATCTTGTTCTTTGTTGTTTGATTTAGATTTATGCATGTTAGATTAGATTTAACCATCTTATTGTGCAACATCCATTTTATCTACGTTACATTTGGTGAACCCGATGTGAAGTACACTTCAAAATTTGTGATTCCATTTCCATTTTTTCATTTTTTGTTTTGCAGGGTATCGTACGACAAACCACATCTAACTGATGAAATGACACATTTGAGTTCACAAACCACATTTAACAAATATTGTGATGCATCTGACAACATGAGCCACATTCGAGACCTCTTGCAACGCATCTGTGAATTTAAATGATGCATCTACTTGGTAAAAATTTTCATTTTTAACTTCCATATTTTTGCGTTTTGGTAATTTTCATTTTGTTTTTGTTTTTGCTAATAATTTGTCTGCAGTTGTGTTTTAGGAGGATAACATTGTTTTTGTAGGACAAAGCGTAAAATAATTTGAAAACCAAAACCCTTTCTTTCTGCAGGATGAATGATGAAGACAACCAATAAACTACTAATCAGTTGCATGGATGACCTTTTTTCGAAGACCTTAAGTATTTAAAATTAACTTTTGTGTTTGGTAGTTAAATAATTGTCATTTGTCTTAAAATTAACTAGTGTTTTCTTTGTCCGGTGCAAAAACACATTTTGTAAACCCCTTATGATTCGATATATCAAAATATCCTCTCCCCTTGCACATTCGTGCGATCTTGGGTGTAAGAGAAATGGTTATTGACTCTAGAAATTGGGCCTGTCTTGGTGGGAAAAAGTACTCACCCCAAGACAACTCAGATCGGTAATACACTTTCGCCAACGACTTCCAACCGGTATATAAAAGTGGATTTTTGGGGGAAACTCCAGAAATCATGCTCACTGTTTCGATGAGAAGGGAAAAAATGGTCTCTCGCCATACTGGATGGTGCCCCACAAACAAAATGCCCTTACTAAAAAATTTGTTGTATTTTTGCCAAAATCCCAATCTATTTGTTGGTGTAGTAGGTCAGACCTGTGAAGTCGTCTTACATTCTTACCATTCATGTGTTGAGATGAGATGTATGCCATGGGAGTTTCATGGGTATAGTAGCTTGGTTGCCCCATAGAAGTGAATGTCATGGAGGGGAGCCAGTGGGGTCAAGCTACTAGTCATCTGCCATGAATATGCGTAGCTGGAGAAATCCAAGTAAGAACTTAGTAAATACTGTCCAACACAACCTAGGTTGTAATTGTCTTCTAGTTTTAATAGATTCAACACGTCAAACTGAAACACTTTGTATTATGTGATTTATTTTTTCTTTATTCATCAAAAACTTGATCACTAAACTGAGTCATTCATAACATTGTCATCAGAAAACCACAACTGTCAACAGAGTCGCAACTGTCATATTTTGAGCCGCATGTGTCTTTGTGAGTTGCAACTGTTAAACAAAAAACCAAATGTGTATATCAACAAGTTTTAGTTTCACAGAGTTTATATTCTGAGTCACAAATACTTTTTGAGTCGCATTAGTTTTGTGAGTCACATCTACTTTATGAGTTGCATATATCATAATTGAAACCACATCTATCATAAAAGGTCGCAATTGTCTTTCAACATTTGAGACTTAGTTTGGTCAATTAATTGCATCTGAAATGTGAAATGCATCTGTCAAATTTATTAACGCATCTAAAACACAAATCGCAATTGATTGTCAACATAAAATTTTGAAAAACTGCAAACTCAGTTCGAAAGAAAAATGATCTTTTTCGCTTTTGTTTCTTACGATCAACCTTAGACAAAAACTGGAAAAAATTGCTCAAAACCCTTGCATTATTAGGTGTCATTTATGTCTTAGTCGTAGTCATCATAAGTTGCAAAGATTTAGACACCCCATAGAAAGTTGAATATTGTAGAATAGAACAACTTTCCACGTCATTAGATATGTTCATGATCCGATTTGTTGTTATCATTGAACTGAGTCACTATTATCCTATTAGTGAATCTTTCCATCTCAACATTCTAGTTTGGGAAATTCACCTTATTAGTTGTCTTTGTCCTATAATGAGGTCCTTGGTAAAGTTATATCATTGCTTGGATTTATTCCATAGCTGGTAGGTTATACCTATCTTAGAATCATTTACCATTATAGTCTACTCAAGATTTTACATACGGTCCATCCTAGCATATGTCATCCTAGTATACGTCATTTTAGAAATCCTTAATTTTTAGTGACATCCTTTATATTCAGAAAATCTAAAAAAAAAAAACATAGAAATAGGACATATAAGTTTTTAGACATAGTTTGCATTACCTCATTTTGAGCAACTTTTCATGGTTGAAACAAGGTCTAGGAAGAAACATAAAGCAATGTCAGACCCTAACGAATTTGTCAATCCTTTCAGGAACCAACCATCAGGGAAAGAGAGACCACACAAAACTTTGCTTGAAAAAAACGTCACTAGAGACACACATGGACAATTTTTGGTCGAAGACATAGACACCATCGTCCAAGATCCTGAGTTTGCATCCTTTATGGATGAGTGTTTGGAAAATGATCCCCAACGGTATCTAGAAAAGTTTCTAGTCGACGGTGCCACACTACCACCAAGATTTGATGTTCACACTTTGAAAATAACATCTACTCAACCAACACAAACTATAACATCAAGTGTATCTATTCCTCAAATTACCGTAACAATAGAAAATGGCATACCTACTCAAACATTGTCAATTTTGAACACAACCCTATTCAACATAACACAAAGTTTATAATTCACTGCGAGAGCATCTTCATCAAACCCCTTTGGCACAAACACTACTGGTAAAAGTTCCCAAGTTGGCACAAACACAACTATACCAAATCAGAACATTTTGACAAGAAATATTCTTATACCAAATCAGAACATTCCGATAGGAAATATTCCTATACCAAATCAAAACATTCTGATAGGATATATCCCTACATAGAATCAAAACATTCAAACAGGATATATACCCTCACCAAATTAGAATTTGTTACAAAACATAGCATTTTAGAACACCTACATTGATCTCAACAACGCAAACAACATGTCCTTGACACAAGTAGATGTTCTCCAAAATCAAATGCAAATCCTTCAACAACAAATGTACAACATGTCTATGTCAGGAAAATGACCTATCTCAACACAATATTTATGTCCATGTCCTTATGACAAAGCGCTATACATGACACCCTTCCCACACAGATACATTATACCAAATTTGCCTAAGTATAATGGGAGGAGGAATCCTTTAGAACACATTAGAGAATTCTCTACAACATGCATGGACATATCATATGACCCCACATTCTTGATGAGACTATTTCCGTGAACCCTTGTTGGGATAGCATTGGAATGGTTCTCTAAACTACCATATGGCATACGATCATGGGGTGAATTACTGAGAAGTTTGTTGAAAAATTTTCCTTCAACATAGACAATGAAATAACAATAGCTACCTTGTGTCACACCATGCAAGAAGAAGGCAAAAATTTCACCAGTTTCTTCCAGAGATGGAGAAGTTTAGCTAGTATATGTCCAATTGAGATACCAAAAAAACAAAAAGTCACAATACTCCTTGAAAATCTTCATCCAAAATTGATAAGTGAATTAAGGGTACATTTTTGTACTTCAATCATAGAATTGGTACAAAAGGGCATCATACTTGAAAAAGGCCTTGTTGACAAAGGAGAAATTAAAGTACTAGGCAGGAACCCAGTTGTTCAACATCAAAATGTCCCAAATGATAGAAACAAGTTCTGGTCTAGAAACAAAAATGATACAAATGATGATATTGTTGATGCTAAGACCATACATGCGGGACCAACCATCACACTTAGAGGTTACAACCCCAATCAAGACATGACGAGTAATCCAGATCAAACAATTTTTTTTGTCTAGAATTCACAACAACGACCACAAAGGAGATTCCCTAAATGAGAATTTACCCCTTTGGGGCAACCAATCGAGACAATTTTCAAAGAATTGATTAAACATGATCTCCTAAAATGTCTAGAACCAAGACAGTATGATCCTGGATAGTTTAAACCCTCATGGTGGGATGATAACGCCTATTGTGAATACCACCAAACAAAGGGACATAACCTACAACAATTTTGACAACTGAAGAATATCATACAAGAATTTATTGAAGATGAAACCATAGAGGTCAATGAGCAGAGACATACCAAGAACAATGATCATAAGGTCTTCACAGATCCATTACATGACCACGCGAAAGGAAAGGCCTCGAGTTCGGGAACTAAGAATACTACATCGGCCACTTATGCAAATACCAAGTATGGCTATGGAAAAGGTACGATCATAAATCACCTTCGAGCTGCAAATGAAAATTTCCATACCATCACCATCAAGAAGAGTCCTGAATGTGTTGTGAATACACACAAAACTAAGATAACTCTTCCAGGTCCTTCTTTTGAGCCACCTCCATAGTCTTCCAAATTTAAGTATAATTTTCTTGATCAACTGGGCAAGACCCCAACACAAATATCCATCTTGGAACCATTGACTTTATCACCAGATCATCGAGCCATTCTCGATAAAGCCTTACAGAGCACAACTGTCCCTACCAACTTAGATGTCAATCATTTTGAAGAAATGGTAGGATACTTAACCAATTCCCATCATGCCAAATTTTCTCAACATGATTATTCAACTGAAAAGACTGATGATAATGACCCATTGCATCTTGAAGTTCTAGTCCATCAAACCAAAGTCAAATGAGTCTTAGTAGACAGAGGAGCAGGTTTGAACCTTTGTACCTTGAAATTGGTTAAGGCATTAGGATTCTCATAAGCATACGTGGACACCTCTAAGAATATAGTCATCAAGGCTTATGATGATGAGGAAAGATCATCCCAAGGAGTTGTCAAACTCCCTATCAGAATTGGCCCGATAGTTATGAACACCAAATTACAAGTCTTGGATCTCACCCTTCCATATAACTTGTTAGGTAGACCTTGGATACATGCAATGAAAGATGTACCTTCCACATATCACTAGTGCCTTAAATTCCCGTATAATGGCACTGAGATCATGATTGATGGTGATCTAGATCCTTTTCAATATTGCACAAGCCTACGGGAAATTCCATAATGATAAGTGCATGTTAATCAAGAAGCTTCATCATCTACTTTATCCTTGTACATTGACCCATTACATCTTACCAAGTCCATTTCATCAAAGCCACCATTATCCACTCCTAAGGTCGAGATCCAAGACAAGGGTTTTGGAGAATATCACATGAAGGCATTCTATTGTGTCAGGAAACTAGTTCCACCTAAGACATATGGTTTACCCATGGCAAATAGGAGACAATTTGTAGTCACGTTTCATGTTCCTTCTACAATGAATTTGACAAAATGGGGAGAGTTAAGTGAATAAGTTGTGGACCAAGGTGATAATACACACTGGTTGTACCAGGAAGATAATGAATACCCCTCACCATCTATTCAAATAACTAAGGATCAATATGGAAAAGGATTTATGATAATGCAATGAAAAGGCTATGACGAACATAGTGGGTTGGGACTACATCAGAATGGAAGGACTGAATCGATCATTATCTCACCACGACCAAAAGGCCTAGGGCTAGGGTTTCAACCACATAGAATTAGATTTTGTAGTACCTCGTCACCATTTCAAGAGGAAGTAAGTGCTTATGAAGACATCAAGATATCTCATGAACCACTTGACCTAGTTTACAATGAATCTTCTAACTCAAGTGACTATGAATGGGATTCCCTTTCCTCTACCAGCACCATGAACCTAGATAAGTTATTTAGGGAATTTGACAGAATGATAAAACCCATATCACATCCATCTAGTCCCCATCATAAAAATCCCTTGTCCAAAGAAGAATGGCTTAAGAATTATTATCGGGAAACCCTTGATCCTGCATCTTGGGCACCTGACGAACCATCTTCTGATGACTTAGCCCTTATAGTAGTCCCACATCAGAGTTTACCTACCCATAGGAAAAAGAACAAAAAGGAGTTAGTCCAAAAATTTTGTGACCATGTCAACCACTCTATATTCACCTTGTCAGCCTCCGCATTTGATAACTGTGATGATGAAACACCCCTCGTATATCCCCAACTTATCAACTGGGATCAACCAGGTACACCCATCTTATACGTATACATCGAGAAGGCATACCAAGAGGGGATTATAAAGTTGGATTTACCATAAACTTGGATGATAAAGCATATTTTGGGGAGTCTGTTTACATCTCTAGTCACAAAAGTGAAAATAAAAAGAAAAACAATGAAAATGAGGAAAATGACAAGTCCCTAAGTGAAAACCAAAAGGCACCTTTGGATGAAGAAATAGTAAAAATAAAGGATGTATTTGAGGGCGAAAACCTCTCTGAGGCACCCAAGGATGGAGGTTTAAGCATTCTCCTAGTTTCTCAGGAAAAGTCACCAATTTTATTAGAGGATTCTATTGAGATCAACATAAAAACAAAAGAAAACCCTTGGGTAATATATTTTGCTGCATCTTTGATAGAGGCAAAACAACCTGAGTTTCGAGACTTCTTCAGAAAGAGGCAGTTAAATTTTGCATGGTCATATGCTGACATGCCTAGGCTGTATCTAGATCTAATATTGCACCATCTACCAGTACAACCAGGTATTAATCTTGTCAAACAAAAGCTAAGGAAGATGCATCCACAAATTACTCTACTAGTCAAAGCAGAACTTAAGAAACTATTGGATGTGAGATTCATAAGATCCATAAACTATGCAGACTAGATTTCAAATCTTGTGCTACTAACTAAACCAACTGGGGACATCCACATTTTTATAGACTTTAGAGATATCAACAAGGCATGTCCTAAGGATGACTTCCCTTTGCCGAACATTGACATGATACTGGACCTCACAGTAGGATGTGAGATGCTATCCCTCATGGATGGTTTCTCTGAGTATAACCAAATCAAAATCAAAGTTGAAGACCAACACAAGACAACTTTCACATGTCTGTGGGGAACATATTGTTGGAATATTATGCCTTTTGGACTAAAAAATGTAGGAGCTATGTATCAACGTGCAATGATGACTATTTTACATGAATTTGTACATACTCTCATGAAATAATATGTTGACAATATAATAGCTAAATCAGTAACAAGGGCCGATCATTTGAAAGTTCTAGACAAGATATTCCAAAGGCTAGAAAATTACAAAGTCAGACTAAATCCAAAGAAATGTGTCTTTGGAGTGAAATCAGGGAAACTTCTAGGATATATCATTTCTAGAAGGGGCATTGAAGTAGACCCAACAAAGGTAAAAGCTATCATAGAAATGCCTCCCCCAACCAGCATTGGTCAACTAAGAACACTACAGGGAAGATTATAGTCTATCAAGTGCTTCATAGTACAACTAGCAGACAAAATACACCTATTTGAACATTTACTCAAGAAAGGAGTACCATTTGTATGAACACCTAAATGTCAGGAATCTTTCCAACAGATCAAGGATTATCTGCTTACTCCACCAATGTTAATGCCACCTACAAATGACAGACCTTTGATACTTTACATTTGAACAACTCAGTCAGCATTAGGAGCGCTTCTCGCACAAAATGATGATCAAGGTCATGAAAGGGCAGTATACTACATTAGTCATACCTTGGTGGGATATGAACTAAACTACAGTAACATAGAACATGCCTGTCTTGCGGTAGTTTTTGCTACTCAAAAACTTTGGCACTATATGCTAAACTGCCAAACCATGTTGGTCGCAAAGATTGATTCCCTCAAATATCTCCTAAGTAAAGCAACATTAACAGGCCGATTGGCTAAATGGGTGATGATACTTAGTGAATATGACATCCAATATGTGGAGAGGAAAACTATAAAAGGAGAAGTAATTTCAGATCGATTAGCAGATGCACCCATGAAGGCAGACCATCCTTTAGTGGCAGATTTTTCTGATGAGTTTATCTTCAAAGTTGACACTAGAACCAAATGAAAATTATACTTTGACGAGTCACAAACTAATCGTGGTTCAGGAGTAGGAATACTATTTGTTACACCTCAAGGCGATACTACTCCTAAATCATTCATGATTAATTTCCCTTGCACCAACAACATAGCAAAATATGAAGCCTTAGTGATAGGACTAAGAATGACAACCCAATGGAAGATTAATAATCTACATGTTTATGGGGATTCTCAGCTAGTAGTCTGATAAGTAAATGATGATTATGAAACTAAAGATGAGAAAATTTCCCCCTACAAGTGCATGGTGGATATTTTCAAGCATTACTTTAATGACATCACCTTTCAACAATACCATGTATTCGGAATCGGGTAGTAGATGTTATGGCAATCGTGGGCTCCTTATTGGATATTCATAGCAATGTGCCCAAATTCAAGTTTTTGGTCGAACAACTGTTGGTCCCTGCCTATGATGTCCCCGATTTCGTGATGGTGTGTATGATTGTTGGTCCTACTTCCCCTTGGTACAAGGATGTATATGAATATATAGATGCACAAATCATACCTTTAGACCTGTTAAACAACCAACATAGAACCTTTTTCCGTAAGTCTTCCAAATACACCATCATCGGAGATACCCTATATAGACGTACCTTAGATAACACCTTAATGCGATGTCTTGATGCTGAAGAAGCACAAGAAACCTTGTGAGCAGTACATGAGGGTATATGTCGATCCTATTCTAGCGGTCCTACTTTAGCCCATAAGATTATGAGATTAGGTTATTATTGGCCTACAGTGGAAAAAGACTCATATATCTTTGTTAAGAAATTTTGACAATGTTAGATACACAAAGATTTGATACATGCACCAACACAGGAGCTTCATCCGATTACTTCACCATGGCCCTTTGCCCAATGGGGAGTTGACCTCATATGTAAGATACACCCTCCATCATCCAATGGCCTCAAGTTCATCATTGCTGCCACCAAATACTTCACCAAATGGATTGAATCTATTCCCATGACTTACATCACCGTCACATAGATATCCAAGTTTATCCTAAACTACATAATTTTTCGGTATGGTGTACCTTAATCCATTATCACAAACAATGGTCATCCATTCAAAAACCAAGAATTCCGCCATCTATGTGAAGAGTTCCACATCCAACATCATTTTTCCACTCCATATTACCCACAAGGTAACGACCAAGCCAACGCATCTAATAAAACCATTATCAGAATCCTCAAAAAGACTATCAATAACGCTGGATGTGACTTGAACCTACAACTTAATCCTACCTTATGGGCTTACCGCACAAGCATTTTTACTCCCACCGATGCCACTCCATACTCCATAGTATTCAGATTTGAAGCTATCTTACCTATTGAGGTTGAAATTCCTTCTCTGAGGGTATACTTGAAAGGTCATATTGATGATGAGGAATATCATGTATCCAGATTGTAGGAGTTAGAATTACTAGACAAACGAAGACAAAAGGCAATAGACCATTTGCAAGCATATCAGAATCATCTTCATTATAGCTATAATAGGAAAGTTCTAAATTGACATTTTGACATTGGTGACCTGGTCTTAATGGAGAACCCCAAGAATCAAGCTAAACGAGAAAAACCAGGTAAGTTTGAACCTAACTAGTTAGGGCCCTATATTGTCACAAAATATTTTGGATCAGGAGTGTATCAAATCTCTATCCTTGAAGGAGAACCACTTTTTTCACCAATTAACAACCTTCATCTGAAGAGGTTCTATGTGTAGCTTCTGAGAGTCTTATCTTAATCGGAACAATACAAAAAATAGAAAAAACAAAAAAATGGTTACCTTGATGAAAACCAGGAAAATAGGCATCTTGGTAACACCAAAAAAATTGAAAAATCAATAAAATAGTAAAGAGAAATAATCCGTCCAATAGTGAAAACCACTTCGGCGGCACTATGGATAAGTACCGTGATGAAAACTTGGCAAACAAGCGTCATGTGTGTTGTTCCTTTAGCACACACACCTCGTTCGAAATGGGGACCCTCTCTTTCCTTTTACCTTGTCGGGCCCTTTTTGCTTCGCCTCATTTTGCATGACCATTTTGCTATCTTTGACGGTCAACACGTTCTCAGAAGTCTCATTTTAGATTGAACAAATTTTTTGCCTCTGAAAGTTGCTAACTCACAAGCCCTTTTGGGTTTTCTCTATCAATTTTCCTTTCTAGCATCTATGGGACCCTCCAGGCCCAGACCCCTGGGTTTCCCCTCCCGGGTTTCCCTTTTTGCTCTACCATTTCATACGACCAGTGGTTGGCATCTTCCTAGCCTTCGGACCTTGGTGCTCCGACAACCATTTGCATCATTTGTCAAAACTTGATGGTTATGCCCTCGCGTCTTCTTGACCTCCTGGGCCTGACCCTTCAGGATTCCCCTCTCGAATCTCCTCATAGTCTCCGTTGTTGCTGACAGCCGTCAACCTTCATCCTTTTGGAACTCAAACCCTGACATTCTCTTCACCGTTTGGTTTTCTCTTGGTAGTTTTTTCAACAGCTATCCTCCGACGTCCTTCCAGACCTCGGGCCCTGGTCCTCCTGTCACCGTCCTAGAAATTTAAACTAACCTACCTAGTGACCCTCGTACCAACATTCATTATGGGGTATTAATTGTACTTAGGGGCTATTTAAACAGTCTTGACCTATCATTTTCACATGTAAAGAAGAATTAAGGAGCATGGTGTGACCCCAACAATCTCCACCTTCGCATTCGAATTTCAGCTTCGCCACTCCTCGAGGATTCAATAATTTGCTTCTTCGGGCCCCTGAGGTAGGATCATTGTCTGAACACCATTTCCTTTTCTAAGGCTTCATGAATTAAAAAACTAAGTAATAAAATGAAAAAACTAGAAGTTTGGGAGGGGAGAATCTCACCTCAAAAACCCACAAGTTTGAAAATTGAAAAACAACCCATACAACATCTAAATCAAACTTTAGAGTGATGTCGTTTCGTCACTGTTCTTTGGGGCAGGCGACTGCACCTTTGAGGCCCGAGCCTCTCTTTGCCTGCGGCATCAACTTAGAAAAAACACTTCGATGGCGAAGCTCTTCTCGGGCTCCCAACCCCGGGTTTCCCTATCCGTTTTGTCGTTTCACACAACCTTTTCCTAATGTCCTCCTAGATCTCGGACCCCTAGCTTGCAAAATGCACTTGATACTTGTGACAAAAAACCAAACTTCAGAGTTTCCCTCAGACCTCGGCCTTCGGACTTCCGTCCTCGGGCCATCATCTCTGATTCATCATCTCATATGGTCGTTGCGGGACATCTTTCTGGCTCTCAAACCCTGGTCACCCTTTCGCTCAGCATGATTTAAAGAAGGAAATGATACATCCAAAATTCGCCTAGACTCTGGCCTCCAGACTTCTGCCTTGCCTCCGCCATCTCGAACAACTGAACCTGTTCGCCTTCGCAGACATCAGGCCCCGAACCTCAATTCACCTCTAAAGTTTTGGAGAAGCTGGTAAACGGCCTCGGGTCTAACCCTCTGGGAAGCCCATCCCGGACTTCCGTCTGCACTTTTCCATTCCATATGGCTATCCCTTGACAGCTTCCTGACCTCTACGACCCTGACTCTGGAACCCGATCCCCAGAATGTCGTTTGCCCTGCACTATAGCAAATAGTTGACCTTGGATGAATTTCCTGTAGCTAAGGACCGAATGCCTAAATGATGACTCAAATGGCCTCCAAATTGAAAATGGATCTCAACCCACGTGCTAAAAATTGACCTTCTCCCACATGAACCCTTTGTTGAGAAAATCCAAGACCGGGAGAAGTCTTCGGGGATGCCTTGCCTTGTTTTCCCTTCCAAACAACATTTGGCTAGGGGAAGTCCGACCCCTGGGGCCCGGGTCACCCATTTGCTTTCTAGTATTATTGATATCAAGTGTTAGAATTTTCTCAAATGACAATTGTGGATCTAACCTTGATTTGTAGGAGTTTGTTCGAGGTTGCATCCTCATGTTTAAGTTTGCTAACTCCTGTCTCTCTGTGCATGATTTATGGAATTTGGTGTAGAAGCCTCTAGGGTAGCTAAGGACAAAGGGAAAAGAACTGCCAAAGCACCTCAGGGCAAGGAGGACAAAGAAAAAGTGAAATACCAATTCCAAGGAGTGCCATTGGACTCCAAGATCACAACTAGTTGGAGGGATATCACATACACCAATATCAAACACGTCGATATTGATGATTTCACACAGAGAGTCAAAATAGAGACAAAGACTGATAGTGCAAGACTGATTAGAAGCAGTGGACTTACTATGGCTATAGGTTTCCCTCCCGCTTTGATTTCCCCCGAGCTGGTGATGGTTTGCTGGGAGGCATGCCAACTTGAAATGAGAAAAAATGTGGATAGAGAAGCAAACATCTTGGCTGATATGTCCCCTCTTGGGATAACTAAAAATTTCCACATACCCTTCTTCAAAATCATGGATACCCTAGCTATTCAAGAGTGCAAGGCATTGTTGGATGAGGATCCTCTAAAGTGAAAAAAATTGATCAACTAGTATTGGTTGAAGGAGAGGTGGGGCAGTGCCACCAAGGTTCCTCGGGAGCTCTACCATAGAGATTTCTTCAAAGATTACCACAATTTGGTTACCTTGCTAAGTAGAATAATGGGCCTTCCTGTTGCGGCCTTCTTCCAGGAGTGGATGATGTATTTTGTTGAACAAATTCTCTGTGGGGATGACACTGCGTTCTATTGGGGGAGATAATCAGTAATTGCTTTCCTGAGCAATTCATGAATATGAAGAAGACATCCAAATTCTATATGACGTCCTACTTGGTATATTCGCTTGCTGGTCGACGGTATTATGGTGGATTGTCCGTAGTGCCTAATGAGATGAATGGAAGAGAGCTCAAACCATATGACAAGTACCCTTAGCTGCAATACAAAAATTACAAAAGGGATTACTGTAGGGTAAATGATTCCTTTATCACCTACATCATCCGACTGATTGGAGGTGATTTTGAGAGAAGAGTCTCTCACAATGCTCGAGCCCTCAAGTATTACACCTTCCTATTCATCCAGTTTCCCAAGTTCACCTACATTCACGCCCATGGATTCATCAAAAGGCTGAACAAGCTGCCCCAATACCCTAATGACTGGATTATACTGTTGAAAATTTCTTGGTAGTTGCGACACATACACAAAATTCTGAGCAGAAAGCATCTAGCGGGGACCCCTTATCCCCTTACACTCAACTAGGGAATGTATGAGCTTCACACCTCCCAATGCGTGGGAAATTCAAAGAAGGAGCTGGCCAAGAACCACTTCAGGCCACAAATAGCTCGACCGCGAATGGAGCCATATGGCCACATCAGGAAAGCACTTGGAGAAGAGTATGCCCACCTCCACCATGTCAAGGATTTTTGGGATAATTGCAAATATGACCTTGAAGTATGGATACAACATTATATGCCTTATGACTGCATACTTCATGAAAAGGGTGAACCTGTGTCCGGTCCCAGATCAACTTGAGGAAGAGGAGAGCACACTGATTGACCCAAGATATGGTGCTATTGCAAAATTACCATTGCCTTTGATTGATTTGAATGAGCAAGAGGTTGATGACCTCAACATTCTTACCAAGCCCATTGAGGCTTGAACAAAGGCATGGATCGATGGACAGGTTGCTTGTTTGAAGAAGCAAAGAGTCTCCTTGACATTCAAGGGGCTCGAAAGCAAGCCAAGTGGTTCTGATGGTGGGACAACTGCTACTACAACTAGAGAAACATCCAAGTCCCCGCCATATGTATGGTCAAAGAAGAGAAAGGATGTTGATGAGCAACAACCTAACCCTAAAGTGTACGCTAGAAAGGCTTTGGAGGGTGTACCTCCTTAGAATCATAGAAGAATGAGTAGTGTCACTAAGATTCCAATCATACCTGAATATCCACTCCATGAGGGTGAAGAGATGGAAGTTGATCCACCAAGATCTTTGCCTACTTCATCTACTGCTATGACCACTGCACCTATTGCCACCATCCCGCCCATTTCACATGCAATAGTTGCTTCCTCTCTGCCCATGGTGGAAATTGCTGTCCACATCACGTCCATTTCTCCTATCGTACAGGTCATATCGATGGATTCATCATCCGCCACTACCTCACCAATTTTTTCATCCTTCATGTCTCCTTCATTTTTGACTGATCCCACTACTGTTGCAATGCTTGCCCTCACTCTCTCGAAAGCCTTTGTCAAGTATATGCATAATGTGTCGTTTGAAATTTTGAGAATGTTTGCAAATCTAATGGTGCAAGCTGAAATTTCCAAGGAAATGGTTAGCATCTCGGTTCTTCCTCCTCCTACGGAGCCACTTAGAATGGAGGATACACTGAAAATCTCTGATGAGATGGAGTGACAACAATTGGAGGCAATGAAGAGGTTGGAAGATGAGGAATTTGAGTATCATGAGCACCCAATATAGAAGCATCGAGTGATTGATGAGGTGGCCTATGAGTCTTCTAGTGATGTCAACGAGGGTCTAGGGATGGAAATAATCTAAGAAACAACTGATCCATAGGTTGACATCAAATGGGCGAAGCAACTCAAGGAAATTGAAGACAAAGAGGCTAAAAGACAACCTATGGTTGAAGAAAGAGTTGCTGCTCCTAAGACTAAGGGTAGTAGGTCTCTTGTGGAAAGAAATGAACAAACCCCCGAGCATGATGAAGAAACATCCTTCCACGAAGATAAACAAGAGGATAAGCCTGAAGAGCATGGGCATGACTGAGATGAAGAAGAAAAGGATACTAAAGGGGAGGACCACCCAGATAAAAAACTACCCACCAAATCTCCTATCAAACACATAATGCTCATGGAAGATTCTGATGAGGAGAAGGAAGATACAAGTATTGAACAGGAGGCCGTGAATGACAAGGCCATTGAACTTAGACTAGAGGACATTAAAGATCGATATGAATCCCCCAAGGAAGGGCCCCTAATGCTCGACTGGTTGGAAAGGTAGTTGGAAAAATGAACTCCTACTCTAAAGGATCCGAAAGAAAGACTAAAGGCAATACTGGCTAGAGCCCAAATTGGTACCAAGAAGGAGAAAAAGCCTAGAATCAGATTAAAAGTAATGATGGATGCCTTTGAATGTAGGGCTGCACAAATAGCTACACCAGTGGTGGGAGAACAAGGAATAAGCTACAATGTCTCCACCATTGACTTGGGAGTGACCACTAGAGAGTAGAAGGTTGACCATCTCTGGGAATCAGTTGCCATACTGGTGCACCTCATCCAGTAGGATAAGGTTTCAAAGGAAGAGCTTAAGGCATAGGTGGCTGATTTGATGACCTATATTCAACAATGGTCATCTTCGGAGGAACAACCCACCATATCATCGACCCCACCGTAGTTGTTATCCAAAAAAAAAATTAATAAGTTGGAAAGAAGAAGGAACTTGGACAAGACCATGAAAGACTGGTTCTAGAAGGTCCTGTACATTGGGAATACAAGCATCAATTTGGCTATTCAAATAAAAAACAAGTTCTTGGAAGTACAAATGTCTCTTGAAGGAATGAGGCGGATGTGCACTGAATTCCCAAAGAAGTATGGGGTTGCTTACCAAAAATTGAGGCCATTCCCGCATTGCCAAGTGAGGTTTGGGAAAAGAAGTTTGCCTTCAAGGATGATGACCATTAGTTAATGGATGTGTGGAAGGATGACTTCAATCATTAGAAGGAGAGGCTAGAATAGGTCCTTGAGCGAGTAACTCTGAATATTGAATGAGCCAAAGAGGCCAGAGGGGATTGTTTTTGATACCCGAAGTTAATGAAGAGGTATGAGGTGCCTGCTATCAAGATCAATCTAGAAAGCATAAAGCCTCACTTACAAAGGACGATGGAGGGTGAGATGTCAGCTGAGGTTACCATAGATTTTATGAGCTTTGTCACTCGAGCTTTCGCCCAGTCCAAGCTATTCAGAGACCATGTTGCCAAGTATGATGAGGATTGGGAAAAGCTTGTCAAAAGTTCCAAGGAATGGAGCTACTGAGTGCTGAGGTTCAACATCATTGAGGTCGACAAGTTCCGGTCAGTGGTCATGAAATTCATAAAGTATGTAGCTTCGAAGAACAACCCTGTTATTAATGAAGAATTCCTAAAGGAGTAGCTATGGCAAAGAGCAATTGGGAAAAAAAAAATGCTACAATGCCAACACTAGAAGACAAAACATGGAAAAGACAAAGTATATTTTTTAAATGTAATATATTTGGGGGTAGGTGAAACCCTTTTGTAAAGTGAATCTTGGCCACACAATGAGATCAAATCTTGGCCACTCATTTTGATTTTTGAAAACTATAAATAGGGATCTCCTCCTCTCATTTTGGAGAGAGTTGAGTTGTTGTAAAGACATGCTGCAGAAATTGCAATAGAAATACATTGACTTTGGTGCATTTTTGGGTTTCTTCTCATGTTTCATGATTCTTCTCTCATAAGTTAGGATTCTAGTTTGATTTAATTTGTTGTTTTAGTTTCCTTTTACCTATCCTTGGTAGATTTAGTAATGTTGTCCTTGGTTGTGAAGATTCATGCTGTGTGTATTCTTTTCTTGTCCATACTTTTAGTCATTTGTTGTTGGTAGATGGCTGTACAAAGTTAGTTTGGACTCTAATTTTATAGTTGCTCTTAAAATTTATCTTTTTTCACATATATAGGGTGAATGAATGATGAAACATCTGCAATCCTTAGAAGATATCATAGATTTCATGGTATTGTGAAATTTCTAATTAAGTGAAATTCTATTTTAAGAAAACTATCCAAAGCAAAAACCTCCATGATCACTGTTCATCAGTAGTTGTAGGTCTAGGAACTCTCTCTCTCCCTTGCCCTTTTTCCTTTAAAAAAAAAGTGACCTATGCTAGGTTCATTTCACATTGTAAAGCCAAAGCTTAAGACTGAAATGGAGTTCAAGGCTGATGTTTGAACCTACAACAAAAGTGCCATAATTTCCCATCTAAAGAACTCTATTCGTAGATTCAATTCTCATACAAATTTTTCCATGTAAGACCACCTTGTGATTCTAGAAAATCACATCATAAATCAACTGATATATTCCAAGCACTGTCATGACCTGGCATTCAAGAGACCTTGGGATAGTGTTCTGTAATATGATTGTGGAAAATTGTCTTTCAAGAGAGGTAATGCACCTGTGTATTGTTTGTGTTGAGAAGTGCATAAAAACACCATCAACCATGACAATCAAGAATTGGCGCTAGAGGGAGGGCCTTTTTGAGACAAAGCTGGATCAAATTGGGTCTTTCTCCCCTAAAATATTTCACCGAATCTTGAGGTCTACACTGTACAAAGGGGAATTTCAAGAATTACGACCCCCTATCTGAGCCAAAAGAGCTAAACAAAGGGAAGCATCCACCTCCAATTCACCTAACGAGCTCACTTCTCTTTCACCTCTATCTTCTGCTTTATCTTTGGTAGCACCATCTTCCATCCATCCGATTTAGACAACCTTCCAAGCTGCCACTCCGTCTGAGCTGAATGTTGCCTTTCAACTAAACACAGTTTCAAACTCGGGAGTTGTCCCGTTGACTACAGTTGTCCCTTTGCATCCACCAGTTAACGTGGAACAACCACCTCCATCACCCCCTCCCATGGCGTGGTTGGGCAATAAACCATTCCCTTTGGCCTTCAAATTCTATTATGATATGCCAAAGAATCCTGAAAGCTTTTGCACAAAATTCAATGCTCGAGACCCGCAGAGGACAACTGAAGAGCATGTCAGGATCTTTGAAATTGCTTTTAAAACTATACAGATTATCTGTGAGGATGTGGCTTGCAGGATCTTTCCCTACTCCTTTAGAGAAGTGGCTTTCTACTGCTATGTCAACTTGCCCGTCAGGACTATCAATATGTGGACCCTTCTGAAGAATGCTTTTCTGCAGAAGTTCAAGACCCCGATCATCCTTGCAAATTTGTATAGACATTTCATGTTGGTTCAAAGGGAGATCAATGAGCTAATGAACTCATTTAATGACCACTTTCATAGAGCATACTCGACTGCAAGCCCTGTACGTTTTCAATGACGCTGTTGTTTTGCTTGTTTATTATGCAGCATTGGATAACCTTACTTCGGCTCTGGTAAAAAGGATGCACCCACCACTTGATAGATTGGTGGATGTGTATGCAAAGTCCATTATTGCTAGCATAGATATGGGGCAGAACATCTCTGGTCCACTACCTTCTCTCGGGAAAACTGCACATCCGATGTAGATTCAGGGACTTACTCAGGCCTTACACCATCAAATGCCTATTCTGAATCTGGTACCACAACTGCCCATAGTCCCGCATCCTAGGCAACCAATGAATTAGGTACCTCTAGTTGCTCACTACTTGTTGCCCCAACAACATGTCCATTCACAGCCGCCCCAGGTGCCAGTATATCTCCAAGCATATGAATTCCCACTCGCTTATCAAAATCAGTCAGTTGCATAATCAGTGTTCCTCCAGAATTTTGCTTCGCAACCGAACAATACTGAAAAGGACCGAATTGATGAACTCATAGAGATGATCGAGAAAATTTCCACAAAGATGACACATTTGAGGAATCAGAACAACCACTTGCAAGCATCACAAAAAAGAATTCAAGCCAACCTCAACCGTGACAATCGAGATCATCATGAAAGTTGAGACAGTTGGGATGCCAACACATCGACCAGACATAATTATGACAAAAATCAGAGTTCAAGCCAAAACTTTGACAAAATACCTTTCCAAAGGAAAAAAATGGACATGGAATACAAGATCCAACAATGGTGGCATCCCTATGCCCCTTGATCAACCCAAAAATAATGAGAACACTATAAGCGGAGTTTACTTGGCTGAGGCTGCTTTATCTAGTTGGTGTCGCATACACAAAACAAGTTGACACTTTGAGCTGGATTGTCCAGACTTCCAAACTATTGTTGACATCTTCTAGGTTGAGGTGCAAAATGCTGTGGAGAACTCGAGATGCAGAAAAATCATCCCATTTGACCCATATGACTCTGCAGTGCTGGTGGTGAATTAGGCTCCTTTCCCAAAAGATGAGTGCAATACACTGGAGTAGGAGGGCCCCACCACGAACAATAATGACAAGGCGAAGGAGGTAAGTTCTAAAATCCCTTTGGCTCAGCTTTTTGATTTAGTAGATAATGGTCCTAAGGAGGATGAAGAAGAGCCTAGGGAGAATGAAGTCCATATTTTTCACCAAAGAACTACCCCTTACGACCTAAGGAATAGACAAGTCGGTGGTCATGCTGGAGGTCCTTTTATGACCTCCACTCTACCTAGCAATTTCAACACTCCTGAGCCGAAGGCAAGCAATAATTTGGGATTCCCTCATGTACCCATGCGGTACTTAAATAAGAACAAACAAAAAAACCACAACCAAAAACAACCTACGAGCTCATTCCAAAATGTTTCCTATGACCATGAGGTTGAGTAGATGGGGGAGTCTATTGCTGAAGAATTTAAAATAGTGAAGCTAAGTGTGTCCACCTTTGAGCTACTCAAGGTGCCAACTGTAAGGAACGCCTTTTTTAGGATGATTAATGGGGCCCCATCGGTTGGATCCACTCAAGAAATCCCCGCTAAGAGGGTCTCCTTCGAAGACTCGCAAAGCGATCTCGTCATCCGACAAGTCTTCAAAAAGAAGGCTAATTTGCTTGTAAATCAAAAAATCGGCAAGCAATCCTCTAAGGAAGCAGATCAAACACTAGCATAGAGCAAGAGACATGATAAAGACAAGGTTCAGGTCACTTAGGTGGACATTTCAGGAGGACTCTTTCAAGGCAGATTCGAAACTCCTCCTTTCTTGACCACCATTCACATGTTTGGGAAGAGCCTCCACAATTGCCTACTAGATTTAGGAGCCTCTGCTAATGCTATGCCCCTGAGTGTTTGCAAAGAACTTAGAATAATTCCATCTCCCTCTCAACGTAAGGTAACACAACTTGACATGACCGAGATCAACACAATGGGAGAGATTAACAAAATACCTATGCAAATTGCTATTGATCCCAAGATCTAACAAACTATTGATATTCAAGTGGCTGACATCCCAGATACGTATGGCATAATCCTAGGAAGGGATTTCACAAGAGCATTGAATGGGTACACTGCAACTGACTACTCACACTTGTGGTTACCATGGAAGGGAATGCCAAATCAAATTCAGATCAATTGGAAGACACGCATGAAATTCATGATCACATAATACAACAACACAAATGAAGTGTTGTTTGCTGAAATAGATTTGGGGAATTATTCCCCAGTATTGTATCTGAATGAGTAGGAATGACTTGAAGAAGAAGGAACAAGTAAGGTTTTTCTCGTACTATGCAACCCACCTACTAATTTAGCCAATACCTCTCAAAGCACTTAAGTGTTGATAGATTTCGATGATGAAGAATCAAGAGAGGATGATAATCTTGGATTACTGGATGGTTTCCAAGACTTCATGAAAAAATGTGCACATGACCAACTCAGTCTGGGAGATAAAATGAATTTTTAGGAGCTTCTACTACCTAGTTGTCTCAGGGTGCATAATGTTTCCCATTCAGAGTTTGAATGCTATTTATGCCAAACAGTAATTGAACATGTTAAAATAAAAATCACTATGAAGGATCAAACTAGATCGACATTGCCAGATGTAACACCCCCAACCCCTACATCTCTTTAGAAGGTTACTACAATGAGGCTCTCATCAAAGTCAGAAGTTGGGCCTGTTGGTGCTGCATTCACAGACCCTCCTGGATTCTGGACGTTGCACTTTGACGGATCCAAATCCAAGCATGGGGCCGAATTTGGCTTCAAATTAATCAGTCCTAGAGGTAAGTCATAAATTTTTGCTCATAGACTCCAATTCTATTACACCAACAACGTAGCAGAATATGAGGCCTTATTCTTGGGACTCCTTATGGAATTAAGAAAAGGTGTCAAAATTCTTCAAGTATTTGGGGATTCAAAGTTGGTCATAAATTAGGTTAGGAAGCTCTATTCCTATTATGATTAGAGACTCACCAACTACAGGCATTGGGTATGGGATCTACTAGAAGGACTAGATGCATTCAATATCCAATCCAATTGATCACGTGTTCTTGAAATCATACTGCCAATACCTTGGCACAAGCAACAAGAATGTTACAACCACTGTCCCTATCGGGCCTGAAAAGATTCACTGTGTAAATCACCTTTGTTCCATCTATTTCGGACAACGTATCCAATTTCCAGGTGTTTAATGATGATAAACACATCTTGGATTTTATCACCAATTTTGATGTGTTCGCTACTCAGATAATAGATGAGGTTGAACCTCAAGAGGCTGACCTAGATATAGAAGGGCTCATCAATCTGAAGATGAATACCATCCCTAGGGGGATGGTCCAACTTGAATGAATCTTTGACTTGGATCAAATCAGGGATCATGATCAATGGGCGAGAAGGACACCATTAGTGGCTAGTGTGACACCTACAACCTTGGAATGATAGGAAATGCAAATAATGTATTTATTGGCAAGGTGTGCACGTCATAAGAAAAGGGGTCATAGTGGATGCTTTGTAAAAGTACCACAATGTCATTTCTTGGAGCTACAAGGATCTCAAAATGTATGATACATCAATTATCACCCATACCATCCCTCTCAAGTCAGATGTGAAGCCATTTTGATAGCAACAGTTCCCTGTCAATAATTTTTTGAAACCAATAATAAATAAGGAAGTACATAAATTTTTGTACACTAGGATTATCTTCCCGGTTAGGCACTCCACATGGGTGGCCAACCTAGTCCCAATAAGAAAGAAAAATGGGGAGATCAAATTGTGCATCGACTTCCACAATCTGAATCGAGCCTCAAAGAAAGATAACTATCCTATACCATTGTTATATGAGGTTGTGTAGATAGTAAATGGTTCCCAAATGATGTCCTTCTTGGATGGGTACTTTGGGTACAACCAAGTTATGGTACAATATGAAGATCGACACAAAAGAACATTCACCACCAAATGGGAACCTTTGCTTATAGACGAATGTCATTTGGACTAATCAATGCTTGTGCCACCTTCCAACATGCCATGGATATTGCTTTTAAGGACCTAATCGAAAAGTGCATAATCATCTACATGGATGATTTGATAGTGTTCTCAAAGCAGCAGAGTACCAATGTCGCTGACCTGTGCAAAGTCTTTCAGAGATGCCACAAATTTGGGGTTTCCCTTAATTCAAAGAAGTGCATCTTTGGGGTTATTGAAGGGAAGTTGCTTGGACATGTCCTTTCAGAGAGGGGAATTTATATTGACCCCGAGCGTATCCAATCAATCATGAAGATCCAACTATCGGGCAGTAAGAAGGAATTAAAATATTTCCTCAGAAAGACTAACTTTGTCCGCAAGTTCATCACAGGCTTCATGGAAATCGTTATTCACTCAAAACCATACTAAAGAAAGATGCCAAGGTTGAGTGGACCCCAAAAGAAAAATAGGATTTTGAGGAAATCAAGAAAGAAATCACTGACACACCTATGATGGTTAGCCCCAACTATCTGAAGCCCTTCTACATCTATTCATTCGCTTCAGACCATTTGTGCACCAACATCTTGACACAGAAAGATGATGAGGGGAGCGAGCATCCAATCACCTTCATGAGAACCCCTCTGAAATATGTTGAGATACGCTATCAAAACACTGAAAAATAGGCTTACTCCCTTGTCAAAGGGGTAAAGAAATTTAGACACTACATCCTATGCAACAAGGTGTTTGCTATAGTTCTTGACCCAGTAGTGAAGACATCACTTATGCAAAATAAGTTGGTGGAACAAAGGGCCAGATGGATTACACTGTTGCAGGAATATGACATGGAGATCCAACCAATGAGGTTGGTGAGAGGACAAGCGCTTACCCATACAATTGTTGAGGTAGCCACGTACATAGGTCCTGAGCTCACGGTGCAACAATATCAGCTGGAGGATATCTCTCCAGGAGAATGGTACGAAGACATTGGATATTATTTGCTCAACCAAAAATGTCCATCCCACTTGTAGGGGGTCCAAAGGTGGGCCCTTAGGTTGAGAAGAAGTGTTACATGTTGTAGGGCGCCATATTGTACAAAAGGAACCATGAAGGTATCTACCTAAGATACCTTGGTAAAGAAGAAGCTGAATGAGTCCTCCAGGAATTCCATGATAAGTTCAGAACTGGCCATGGTTTTGGTTTTTCAACTGCACATCAAATATTGAGAGATGGGTACTATTGGCCCATGGTTTTCAAGGATGTTGATGGTCATGTTCACACCTACCATGTATGCCAGACCACAACTACCCGGGAAAATAATGTTGTTGTCCCGTTGCAACCTGTTTCAGAGGTAAGGTCATTCATGTAGTGGGGTCTCGACTTCATTGGTCTAGTAAGCCCTCCATCATCTGCTGGACACAAGTAAATTGTGACCACTTTTTACTATTGTACTAGGTGGACATGAGCAATCTTTTGTAGGCAATGCACAACTGAAGTAGTCACTATTTTTTTTGGAAGGTTTTATTTTAAATCGCGTTGGTTGTCCTTACGCATTGGTATGTGATAATGGTCTTGTATTTGATTCGTTAAAATTTTATGGTTGGGAATTTTATTATGGTATTTCCCTTAAGTTTTCCTCCAATTATTATCCTCAAGGCATTGGTCTTGCTAAGTAAACCATTAAGAACTTGACCACCGTGATCAAGAAGTTACTGTATAGGAATCCTAAAGATTGGCATACCTAGCTCCATTTTGCCCTTTGGGAAGATCACACCCATCACAAGGCTGCCCTTGGGGATTCCCCATACCACCTTGTTTATGTCTTGGACCCCATCTTTCCCATACATTTGAAGATCCCTACCCTCCAGTTAGTCAATGATTTTTATGGAGGAGACCCTAGAGAAGCTCACCTCATCGAGCTGCTACACCTAGAAGAAGTACGAGACTGTGCGATATAATTTTTTTCCAAACATCAGGGCATAGTCAAAAGGTGGTTCGATCGTTGAGCCAAAATTAAGGCCTTCCACATTTATGATCTAGTCCTATATTGGGACAAGGCCCACAACAAGAAAGTGGGACATAAAAAATTCGACAAGCTTTGGCTAGGCCCCTTTCAGATTGCTGAAATCCTCAAAGATAATGCCTTTCATATAAAGACCTTAATTGGTGAGGATGTCTCATTTCCTGTCAATTGGAAGCACCTTAAGAACTACTTCTAGGTCTGAGATCTTGTAGAGCTATCCATGTGAATACCTATACATAGGTTAGGATAGGTTTCCCTTCTTTTCTTTCTTGCCTTGTTTTGTTTTTTGCGTTCCCTGGTTGTTTTTGTTGTTGGCGAGGTTTCCCCTCATTCTTGCTGCGGTGGACATGGTTGGATGACAAATAGTTTGCCCTATTGACCACTCTTGTTTATTCTCTAGATAAGTCTTCATTCCCTATTTCTATTCTTTGATAGCCCCTAAGCGTTGTTTTTTCCCCTTTTGAACTCTGAACTAATCTAGGATGGTGTCCCGTTTGCATTTCCCGCATCCATCATGGAACACACAAAAACACATCTTAAAGTTTTCAAAGAATCATATGGTGAATACTGAGAAGGTTGGATGAGTGAAAAATCCAAAGTCTTCTCTAGTGACCACTGTGATTTCCAAGCCCATAGTGAGTTTCAATGCTTACACGATTGAGCAAAATAAAGAAAACAAGAAAAGTACTGCAAAGAAAATATCAAATGAAAGGAACTGGAAATATAAAGTCCACAACCATATGGGTGTTCGAATATCTCTACCAGGGATATGGATGCTTTGTTGACAGTAGATTTATGTTCATGGGGTCACAACAACAACTCCGTTGGGCCTATGGACGCCTGACTGGCAATAGAGCAATGTCCAAGTTAATTTTGGGGTCAAGCAAACTATGTAGCTTGTCCTTCCAGATCAATAGTTTTCCATACTATCTTCGAGGAAAGGAAATGAACTCACCATGCACACACCTCCATGATGATGTCACAGTTTGATTCAATTTCACCTTCCTTAACTTTCTCTTAGTTCAACTTTGGAAATCGGATTTGGTGTGCAAAATCAGAGATCATGGGTTCAGAATGAATATTTATCTTTAGAATTTTGGGAGTATTCTCCCCAATGGAGTCACCATTTGTTGTGCCTTTAGCACGCATGCCCCATTCAGAATAGGGACCCTCTCTTTCCTTTTGCCTTGCTGGGTCCTTTTTGCTTCACCTCGTTTTGCATGCCCATTTTGCTATCTTTGATGGTCAACACATTCTCAAAAGTATCATTTTAGGTTGACCAAATTTTTTTGCTCTAAAAGTTGCTAAGTCTCAAGCCCTTTTAGGTTTTCTCCATCAGTTTGCCTTTTGGCATCTATGGGACCCTTCAGGCCTGAACCCTTGGGTTTCCCCTCTCGGGTTTCCCTTTCTAGGTTTTCCTTTTGGCTTCGCCGTTTCATATGGCCAATGATTGGCATCTTCCTGGCCTTTGGACCCCAGTGCTCTAACAACCATTTGCATCATTTGTCAAAACTTGATGGCTGTGCCCTCGTGTCTTCTCGGCCTCCCGGGACTGACCCTTCGAGATTCCCTTCCCCGGTCTCTGTGTAGTCTCCATTGTTGCTAATGACCGTTAACCTTCGTCCTCCCAGACCTCGGACCTTGGCGTTCTCTTTGGCGTTTGGTTTTCACTTGGTAGTTTTTTTAGCGGCTATCCTTCGACGTCCTTCCGGACCTCGGGCCCCAATCCTTCCATCATCGTCCTGGAAATTTAAACTCACCTACCCAATGATTGTCATGCCAATGTTCATTAGGGGTATTAATTATACTTAGGGGCTATTTAAATGGTCTCGACTTGTCATTTTTGCATGTCAGGAAGAATTAAGGAGCATAGTGCGACCCCAACAATCTCCGCCTCTGCATCTAGATTTTAGCTTCACCGCTCTTCGAGGATTCAAAAATTTGCTTCTATAGGCCCTTGAGGTAGGATCACCATCCAAATGCATTTTTATTTTCTAAGGATTCATAAATTAAAAAAACTAAGTAATAAAATGAAAAACTAGAAGTCTGGGAGGGGAGAATCTCACCTCGAAAACCCACAAGTTTGAAAATTGAAAAACACCCCATACAACATCTAAATCAAACTTTAGAGTGATGTCATCCCATTGCTATTCTTTGAGGTAGGTGACCACACCTTTCATGCCTGAGCCTCTCTCTGCCTGTGGCATCAACTTAGCAAAAACACTTTGATGACGAAGCTCTTCCCGGGCTCCTGACCCCGGGTTTCCCTGTCCGTTTTTCCGTTTCACATGACCTTTTCCTTACGTCCTCCTGGATCTCAAACCTCAAGCTTGCAAAATGTACCTGATACTTGTGAGAAAATCCCAAACTTCAGAGTTGCCCTTGGACCCTAGCCTTCAGACTTCCATCCTTGGGCCACTGTCTCTGATTGATCGTTTCATACGGCCACTGTGGGACATCTTTCTGGCTCCTGGACCCTGGGTGCCCTTTTGCTTTGCATGATTTGAACAAGGAAATGATACGTATAAACTTCACCTAGACTCCAGCCTCTAGACTTCCATCCCTAGACTTCCGCCTTGCCTCCACTGTCTTGAATGACCAAACTTGTCCACCTTCTTGGACACTAGGTCCCAAACCTCAATTCGCGTCTGAAGTTTTGGACAAGCTGCTAAACCACCTTGGGTCTGGCCCTCTGGGAAGCCCATCCTGAACTTCCATCTACGCTTCACCATTCCATATGGCTATCCCTTAACAGCTTCTTGACCCCTGTGACCCAGACTCTTGAACTCGATCCCCAGAATGCCATTTTCCCTACGCTATTCCAAACAACTGACCCTGGACGACTTTCCTATAGCTAAGGCCCAGACACCTAAATGATGACTAAAATGGCCTCCAAATTGAAAATGGATCTCGACACACGTGCTAAAAATTGACCTTCTCCTCCATGAACCCCTTGTTGAGCAAATCCAAGACTGGGAGAAGTCATCGGGGATGTCTTGCCTTATTTTCCCTTTTAAAGAAAATTTTGCTAGGGGAAGTCTGACCCCTGGGGCCTAGGTCACCCGTTCACTTTCCAGTATTATTAATATCAAGTGTTAGACTTCTCTTAAATGGAAATTGTGGATCTAAACTTGATTTGTAGGGGGTTTGTTTGAGGCTACATCCTCATGTTTAATGTTGCTAACTCCCGTCTCTCTGTGCAAGATTTATGGAATCTGGTGCAAAAGCCTCTGGGGTAGCTAAGGACAAAGGGAAAAGAACTGCTAAAGCACCTCAGAGCAAGGAGGACAAAGAAAAAATGAAATACCAATTCCAAGGATTGCCATTGCACTCCAAGATCACAACTAGTTGGAGGGATATCACATACACCAATATCAAACATATCAATATTGATGATTTCACATGAAGAGTTAGAATAGAGCCAAAGACTGATAATGCAAGACTGATAAGAAGTAGTGGACTTGTTAAGGCTGTGGGTTTCCCTCCCACTTTGATTGCCCCTAAGCTAGTGATGGCTTGTCCGGAGGCATACCAACTTTAAACGAGAACAATTATAGACAGAGATGGAAACATCTTGGCTGATATGTCCCCTTTCGAG
The DNA here is from genome assembly GCA_007115665.2 of Sequoiadendron giganteum. Lineage (NCBI taxonomy): Eukaryota > Viridiplantae > Streptophyta > Pinopsida > Cupressales > Cupressaceae > Sequoiadendron > Sequoiadendron giganteum. The sequence continues at coordinate 279,007,626 of CM021105.1, forward strand.
ATAACTAAAACCTTCCACATACCCATCTTCGAAAGCATAGCGACCCTGACTATTTAGGAGTGCAAGGAATTATGGGATGAGGATCCTCTGAAGTGCAAAAATATGATCAAACAGTATTGGTTGAAGGAGGGGGGGGGGTAGTGCCACCAAGGTTCCTCAAGAGCTCTACTGCAACGATTTCTTTGCAGATTACCATGATCTGGTTATCTTGCTAAGAAGAATAATGGGCCTTCCTAATGCAGCCTTCTTCCAGGAGTGGATGATGTATTTTTTTGAACAAATTCTTCATGGGGATGACACTACGTTCTATTGGGGGGAGATAATCAGTAATTGCTTTCATGAGAAATTCGTGAATATGAAGAAGATATCCAAATTCTATATGACGTCCTACTTGGTATATTTTATTGCCGATCGACGATATTATGATGGATTATCCATAGTGCCTAATGAGACAATGGGAATAGAGCTCAAACCATACAACAAGTACCCTAAGCTGCAATACATAAATTTCAAAAGGGATTATTATAGGGTAAATGATTCCTTTATTGCCTACATCATCCGACTACTTGGAGGTGATTTTCAGAGAAGAGTCTCTCATAGTGATGGGACCCTACTCAAGCATTATGCCTTCCTATTCATCTAGTTTCCCAAGTTCACCTACATTCACGCCCAAGGATTTACTGAAAGGCCGAACAAGCTGTCCCAATACCCTAATGACCAGATTATACTATTGGAACTATCTTGGCAATTGTGACACATACACAACATTCTGATAAGTAAGCATCTAGCAGGGACCCCTTATCCCCTTACACTCGACCAGGGAATGTATGAACTTCACACCTCCCAATGCACGGGCAATTCAGAGAAGGAGCTGGCCGAGTACCACTTCAGGCCACATATAGCTCAGTTGCAGATGGATCCACATGAGCACATCAGGAAATCACTTGGACAAGAGTATGCCCACCTCCACCATGTCGAGGATTTCTGAGCTAATTGCAAAGATGACCTTGAAGTGCGGATACTACATTATCTGCGTATGACCACATACTTCATAAAAAGGGTGAACTTGTGTCCGGTCCCATATCAACTTGAGAAAGAGGAGAGCATAGTGATTGACCCAAGATACGATGCTATTGCAAACTTACCATTGCCTTTAATTGATTGGAATGAGCAAGACGTTGATGACCTCAACATTCTTACCAAGCCTGTTGAGGCTCAAACAAAGGCATGGATTGATGGGCAGGTTGCTCACTTGAAGAAGCAGGGAGTCACCTTGACATTCAAGGGGCTCAAAAGTGAGCCAAGTGGTTATGAGGGTGGGACAACTACTACTACAACTGGAGAAACATCCAAGTCCCCACCATCTGTCAAGTTGAAGAAGAGAAAGGAGGTTGATGAGTAGCAACCTAACCCTAAAGTGTACGCTAGAAAGGCCTCGAAGGGCGAGCCTCCTAAGAAGCATAGAAGAATGAGCAACGTCACTAAGATTCTAGTCATACTTGAAGATACACTCCATGAGGGCGAGGAGATGGAATCTCATCCACCAAGATCTCTACCCATGTCATCTGTTGCTATGATAGTTGCTCCTATTGCCACCATCCCACCCATTTCACATGCAATAGTTGCTTCCTCTTCGCCCGCGGTGGACATTGTTGTCCACCTCACCTCCATTTCTCTAATCTGATAGGTCACATTCGCCACTACCTCACGAATTTCATCATCCTCCATCTCTCCTTCCTTTCCGACCATTGCCACTATTGCTGCTGTAGACATGGAAAATGTACAATTCGATCCGACACACTGGATCCTGATTTACTAACACCATTCCATCCTGAATCATCTCCTTTGCTAGTCATTTAATTGAATAATCTATATTTGATTAAATTCATCACTCTTCATCTCTTAATTAAATAAATCAACTTTATCTAATTAAGTCATCATCTCCTATTAATTAAATAAATCAATTTTATTTAATTATTTATGTAATTTCCTTTTAATTAAATAATTCATTTTATTTGATTAAATCCCCAAAGTCTTTTTATTAAATTGAATAAATTAAACATTATTTAATTTAATCTAAAATTAGCCCTCCTTAGTTAGATAAATCAAATCATTTATTTAATTAAACCCTTCCTCTCAATTTGATTTAAATCAATTCATAAATTTAAGTCTAAATTGTCACATCATTTAATTCTTCATTAAGTTAATCAAAACCATGATTAACTTAATCTCTCTCATTAAAATCCTCTAAAGAATGCAAGTTGCACAATAAATCAATTAATTTGATTTATTTAATTCTCTATTTTCCCTCACAAAGCATCAAAATGGAATATTCCCTCATTTGAATTCAAAAAGGCCAAGTGGGCTTGGTCCTTCCAACAAGGCATTCAATGCCTCTTACATGTCCTTATGCATTGAGCCAAGTTACAATGACTCCATTTCTCTTTCCCTGTCACATGTCACATTCAAACTTCAAATTTGAATCTCATGACATTTATCATGCACATTGACCAAAATGTGCTCATTCCTCAACCATTCACATCTTGACAAGTGGCACTTGGCCATTGGATGTTGAATGATCTCACATTGCTTATTTTCACTCTCTCTTCCATTTTGGAAATCTATAAATGAGAGACTCTTCTTCTCATTCAATCATCCATAATTTGAGTAAACTTACTATACTCAAATCCATCATTATCCACAATCTTTATGCAAAGTTACTCTCTTCACATTGAGAGCTAATTTTTCCCAGTTCACCCAACCTATCACCATTTTCACAAATTGTAACAAGGTTATGACCATTTCTCAAGTCACTCAACATTGCAACTTAGGAATTGGGAAAGGGCCAATTGCAAAAATTCATTGGCACCAATTCCCCCATGGGATCTTTAATCTATTGGCTTAATTAGGATTTAATTTCATTTTCTTGTATTGTGTTCTTCATTTCCTAATTTAGTTTGAATGGATGGATTTCATGGGGAATATCTCATACTTGTTTTCATGTATTTGATCTAACAACCTAATGTGTTTTGTTGCTCTTGTGCATTTGCAGGTTTAGGGGTTGATAGCTACAATTCCTGCCCTTGCTCTCCTGGAATCCTTTGTCAAGTATATGTAGAATGTGTCATTTGAACTTTCAGGAATGCTTGTAAATCCAATGGTGCAAGCTACAATTTCCCAGGCAATGGTATTCACCCTAGTTCTTCCTCCTCCTATGGAGCCACCTAGAATGGAGGCTACAATACAAATCTTTGATGAGCTATAGTGACAACAACTGGAGGTAGTAGAGAGGCTGGAAGATGAGGAATTTGAGTATCATGAGCACCCAATATACGAAAATCAAGTGATTGATGAGGTGGCCTATGAGTCTTCCAATGATGACAACGAGGGTCTAGGGACAAACATAATCCAAGAAATAGTTGATCTAGAACTTGACACCGAATGGGCCAAGCAACTCAAGGAAATTGAAGATAAAGAGGTTGAAAGACAACCTATGGTTGAAGAAAGATTTTCTACTCCTGAGACTGAGGGTAGTAGGTCTCCTGTGGAAAGACATGAACAAACCCCTGAGCATGATGAAGAAACATCCTTCCACAAAGATAAACAAGAGGATAAGCCCAAAGAACATGGGCATGACTGAGATGAAGAAGAAAAGGATACTAAAGGGGAGGACCACCTTGATAAACAACTAACCACCAAATCTCTTATCAAACGCATAATGCTCGTGCGAGATTCCAATGAAAAGAAGGAAGATACAAGAATTGAGCAGGAGGCCCTCAATGACAAGGCCATTGAACTTAGACTAGAGGACAACAAAGATTGACATGAATCCCCCAAGGAAGGGCCCTCCATGCCTGACTGTTTGGAAAGGTAGCTAGAAAAATGAACTCCCACTCTGAAGGATCCAAAAGCAAGTCTGGAGACAATATTGGCTAGAGCTCAGATTGGTACCAAGAAGGAGAAAAATCCTAAAATCAGATCAAAAGTAACAATGGATGCCTCCGGATGCAACACTCTACAAATAGCTACACCAGTGGTGAGAGAACAAGGAATAAGATACAATGTCTCCACCATTGACCTAAGAGTGGCCACTAGAGAGAAGAAGGTTGACCATCTCCGGGAATCAGTCTCCATAGTGGTGCACCTCATCCAATAGGATAAGGTTTCAAAGGAAGAGCTTAAGGCACATGTGGCGAATTTGATGACCTATATTCAATAATGGTCATCTCTGGAGGAACAACCCACCACATCATTAGCCCTGCCACAGTTGTTGTCCAAAGAAAAAATTAACAATCTGGAAAGAAGAAGGAACTTGGAAAATACCACGAAAGACTGGTTCCAGAAGGTCTTGGACATTGGGAATACGGGCATCAATTTGGATTTTGGAACAAAAAACAAGTTCTTGGAAGTACAAACGTCTCTTGAAGGAACGAGGTAGATCTGCACTGAATTCTCAAAGAACTATGGGTTTTCTTACCCTAAAATCGAGGCCATTCTCACACTGCCAAGTGAAGTTTGGGAAAAGGAGTTTTCCTTCAAGGACGATGGCCATTGGTTAATGGATGTGTGAAAGGGAGAATTCAATCATCAGAAGGAGAGGCTGGAATAGGTCCTTGAGCGAGTAACTTTGGATATTGAATGGGCCAAAGAGGCCAAAGGGGATTGTTTTCGATACTTGAAGTTAATGAGGGGGTATGAGGTGCCTACTGTCAAGATCAATCCAAAAAGCATAAATCCTCACTTCTGAAGGAGGATGGAGGATGGGATGTCAACCGAGGTTACCATAGATTTTATGAGCTTTGTTGCCTGAGCTTTCACCCAGTTTGAGATATTCAGAGACCATGTTGCCAAGTATGATGAGGACTGGGAAAAGCTTGTCAAAAATTCCAAGGAATGGAGCTACCAGGTGCAGAGGTTTGACATCATTGAGTTTGTCAAGTTCCGATCGGTGGCCATGAAATTCATAGATTATGTAGCTTTGAAGAAGTAGGAGAGCAACCCTGATATTAATGAAGAATTCTTAAAGGAGTAGCTATGGCAAAGAGCAATCAACAAAAGGACAAAAATGCTACAGTGCCAGCACTAGAAGACAAAACAAGGAATAGACAAAGTGTATTTTTAAAATATATATTTGGGGGTAGGTGAAACCCTATTGTTAAGTGAATCTTGGCAACACAATGAGATTAAATCTTGGCCACTCAATTTTCTTTTTGAAAACTATAAATATAGATCTCCTCCTCTCATTTTGGAGAGAGTTGAGTTGTTGTAAAGACATGCTGCAAAAATTGCAATAGAAATACATTGACTTTGGTGCATTTCTAGGTTTCTTTTCATGTTTCATGATTCTTCTCTCATAAGTTAGGATTCTAGTTTGATTTAATTTTCTATTTTAGTTTCCTTTTAGCTATCCTTGGTAGATTTAGTAATTTTTTCCTTGGTTGTGAAGATTCCTACTGTGTGTATGCTTTTCTTGTCCATACTTTTAGTCATTTGCTGCTGGTAGATGGTTGTGCAAAGTTAGTCTAGACTCTGATTTTATAGCTTCTCTTAAACTTTATCTTTTTCACATATATATGGTAAATGAGCGATGAAACATCTATAGTCCTTAGAAGATATCATAGATTTCATGGCATTGTGAAATTTTTGATTAAGTGAAATTCTATTTTAAGAAAACTATCCACAACAAAAACCTCCATGATCATTGTTCATTGGTAGTTGCAAGTCCAAGAAATCTCTCTCTCCCTTTCCCTTTCCCTTTCCCTTTTTCCTTTTGTTTAGAAAGTGGCCTATGCTAAGGTTCATTGCACATTGTAAATCCAAAATGTAAGACTGAAATGGAGTTCAAGACTGATGTTTGAACTTGCAGCAAAAGTGCAGTAATTTCCCATTTGAAGAACTCTATTCGTAGATCCAATTCTCCTACAAATTTGTCCATGTAAGACCTCCTTGTGATTCCAGAAAATCACATCATAAATCAACTGATATATTCCAAGCACTGTCATGACCTGACATTCGAGAGACCTTGGGATAGTGTTTTGCAATCTGATTGTGGAAAATTGTCTTTCAAGAGAGGTAATGCACTTGTGTATTGCCTATGTTGAGAAGTGCATAAAAAAACCATCAACAATGTGTAGACAACTTCGTTCCTTTGTATACCATCATTCCAATTAGAATTTTCACCTTCACTCATAATAAATGGTTGTCTTGTCCATTACTTGGAATGATTGACATCAAGTCCACTCTGTCACATTCCCCACTACATCCTATATGTCTTATTTTTGGACTGGGGGAAAATCCTTGTTCTGTGTTATGTGGACCTTGTACATAGAAACCCAATGTCAAAAAATGTCCTGAAAAAATCCAAAAACATCTGAAAATGTCTTGAAAAAAATCCAAAAGCCAAAAAATCTAAAACATGTCAAAAATCTCAAAAATAGAATTAGAGTCAGTCGAGTCAAGTCAATTGTAGACATAGTCAAAATACATTGCCTCTGTGACTAGATGTAGGCAAGGCCATCAATCAATGTGGCCTCGAGGCATTAGGTCTACCTGTCTAGGTGTCTCACATCTCACACATATAAAATCATGACTCTTTGTACATGTCAAGGTCATTGGTTGTGTCAAACTACGAGGTCTTTATGTGTACAACGTAGGCAAGGCTATCAATCGATGAGCCCCTGAGACCACACTAGGTCAGTCCAATAGGTTTTATCACATTCACTATCACACATGTTGCATATCATCAACTTAAGTACATATTTTTGATTAGTTATGTTAGTTAAAGTACTACGAGGTCTCTGCATGTACAACATAGGCAAGGCTATCAATTGATGAGCCCCCGAGGCTGCATTAGGTCAGTCCTTTAGGGTACATCATCTCAAGTCATACACTGTCAACACACACACACTCATAACAGTCAAGGAATCAAGACAAGTTGTGCCTCAACAAGGCAAACATCTCAAAACTATCATCAAGTCAAAATCAATCACATTGTCAGAGTGATCAACTTATGTCTTAAGAAAGATATGTCTTTCTTGTCAACAAACATCATCAATCATCATAGCCTCATGTAGCTTGTCACATCAATGACATCAGGCTCAACGTCTTATACGACACTTGTCTTTCTAAAACTAGGCTTTGTCATGCCTTACACAGATAGTCAACAAGTCGAAACCAGACTCAACATCTTATACGGTATGTTTCATCCCTCACATCAAGCTATGTCAAACATCAAACAATCACACAAGATCAAGTTTTGGAAAATAATTTTATTTGTCTTTTTGACTTTATATCTTACTTTGTCTTATCTTATTATCAATTTGTATTTAAGTCCACTTACTAGATTTCTCAAGGATATCACTTGAAGGATCTAGAGAAGCAAGGATGTCTCAGGATTCTTTTTCTTTGACTATTGTTTGTCAACTGCCTTTTTAAATTTGGATTTTGAGTCATGTTACTAGTTTCCTCAAGGATGTCCCATCAAGGATTTAGAGGAGCAATGACATCTCATGACCCATCTTTTCTTTGTTTGTTATCTGTGGTTTGTCTGGACAAAAAGATTGGGGTAATCTTACCCTTAGTATGAGTTAAGACACTCCTTGTTTGCGGTTGTCTGTTTTTTGCAGATGTATGACTTTGTACACTATGGTCTATCTCATATTATGGTGTGTATTATCCATTTGTGTCAGTCCCACCCAATGATGATAAAATGCAAAGCTTAGTATATATATGGAAAAATATCAAAGAACATATGTCTTTCAATCAACCTTCTTTGTTTCTTACTAACATTTTGAAATCATCCATGTTAACATTTCTCCTATCTGACTTAATGATAGAGTCCTATGACACAAAAAAAAAAATAGATAATCTACATATGCATACATTCTATAAGAATTATGTAAATAGTTTCGTATGTCTATATATAGTACATCATATAGTTATGCCGTATTTCAAACAAGTAGGAACATTTAGACATCCCCATTGCATATCTTGGAAAATCATGGCATAATAGGCATTCAATCATCATAGGTACATAATAAGAAAATTACATGTATATAACCATTACATATAGATAGCATTATATATATAATATTGAATTCCATTATCATAAAGTATATTGCATCCATCATCATATAGAATCAATATAACATCATAGATTGCATGAACACATCATAATGTAGAAAGTGATTATCCATAACATGTACATAGATCATCTAGCTGCATAATCATATAGAAAAAAGTGCATCATCATAAATAGAACTGCATATCATATGACAAGCCGGGAAAAATGATATATATATATATATATATCACTCAAAATAACATGTGTCATAGTACAATGTCAAAATGTCTCAATAAATAAAAACGAGCTTGCAGGCTCTATGATCAAAATATAATGTCTATAAATAGGAAAATGTCAATGTGTCCCACTGCCGCTACTACCATGTGGAGAAGGTGGAGGAAGATGTCGCTGAGGTGCTCTGTGTGTGGTGGGAGGCCTGTCATATGGACTTGTCCTTGATGGTCCTACCACACCATCTATGCTCTGTGTCTTGGTCTGACTCTTGCTCTGTGATCTATGGCTACGTACCTCAGAAAAGCTAGGAGCTCATCTCTCAACTGACACCACTGACTCATATAGATCCTTGCAATATGAGGTCCTCTCTACTACTTTGACTAGCTCACGGGTGAAGCCATTAGATGAGGTACCATTGCAGAGGCATCTAACCTCTATATACTGCTACTCTGTGTCCTTCCTCTGAGCTACTGCCTGATCTCTCTCCATGAGAGCACTGTCTCTCTCCATCTGTAAGGCATCCTACTCTACAATAACCACTCTCAGCCTCTCCTCCAATGAATCCATATCATTGTCTCGAGGAGCCTCCTCATCTCGTCTCCCCTCTACTATCCTATCCCAAATTTCTCTCTCCTGCTCCTCCATGGGTATATCCTCCTCAACATCGTCCTCTCCATAACTTTCTAGAATGCCAAGAGGATCAATGTCCATGTACTCTCTCTCAGCCTCCTCCTCTGCATGATCCTCTCTGCCAATCTTTGCCTCTGAATTCTCCTCTTCTACTGCCTCCTCGACAACATGCTCACCTCCAATCTTAGCCTCTGCTCCACCCCTAAGGTCCAACATTGGTATGTCCTCTACCTTAGCCTCTCGAATAGGTGATAATCCACCCACCCGACCACCTCTCCATCCTCTACCACCACCACCACCTCTACCATCATCATCACCATATCTACCACCATCTTTGTCACCACCTCTACCTCTGTGCCACCATCTCGACCCTATCCCTCATCTCTCCACTGGTGCTGGTTGGTCTAGATCGGTGTAAGGCACAAGACGATGCTCTGCCCACCAGGTATCATATGTAGCTGTAGTCCTAGGATCTGCTACTCTGCCTCTTGATCCCCATTGTAAAGGCTATAAATCCTAAATATGCACCTCTATAGTATCCACTGGTATCATAGACCCCCATAAAGAAACCTCTCTAGATGATCAAGAAAACTCTGTTAGTCCTCTCGTCTCATCTTGTACCTCACCAAATTGTCTCAAAACACGGTTTTACATATGTCTCTCTATGATATGCACACTAGAAATAGTCCTCCCAATCAGGTACTATGTTTGCCGACTGTAAGGAAAATGCATGTCCTCATCTGACCATCACTCACAATCCATGAACAGTCTCCATGTGAACTGCATCAATGTGTCCAGTGCATGTCTCCAAAAACCTGTATATCGGAAAAAATATGGAAATCTATTTGCCTGCTCAATAGTAACATGAGGAATAAACACCGCAATGTGTTCCCATGCCCAAACCATGCGAAGAGTAGTCCCACAGCTCATCGACTACACATATCTATATGCTATATCATCCAGATGGAAATATAACATGGACAATAGATAGGGACCCCAAGCATACACAACCTCCCTCTCCAGCATCCCAACTAGCATCTCCCCCCACCCAACAAGAAATCCATGACCCTGACAGTCAGGAAGAACTATCCCACCAATCAATATACATAGTATATAATCATTTCGCTCATATCTATCTGCTAGCACCTGCCATCTAATCTCATAGTGCTCTATGCCCAATCTCCTAACATCATTATACACATAAAATCTAGCAATCTCCCTGTATCCATGTTGTGTATCATACATCACTCTCTCTCCTTTGATGGGAAATCTAAGGATCCTATACACATCCTCTAACATGATAGTTGCCTCTCAAGTAGGCAAATGAAATAATGAGGTCTCTGAATGCCATCTCTCACAGAGAGCAGTAAGCATACCTCTATTTTCTCGAATCGTGGGCATGGTCAACACATGATGAATTCCTAGTCTCCATAGCAAGCATGTCTCTGCACTCACTAATTGATCTCTCAGCTTGAAAGTATCCAACCGTGACTCCCGAGTATAAATAGGATCTAGGATAACCTACAAAGTGCATTCAAACATGGTGTCAAATGTCAAATCATTCCACTTTTCTATTAGAATTTTTTTTCAAAAATTTGACAGTCAAATGCATCCTTTTAAAAACATATGCGGTGCACATATCATATGTGTCATTCTTAATTACAAATGTGGTGTATGAATATACATGCATCGAACAACTAAGCATATGCATTGCATATTTCAAATAAGTCGCAAAATTAGGCAATTCAAGCAAATAAGAAAATGCGTGCAAATAATTTCATATGCGGTGCACATTCACTACCTATAGAATACCCACATGCGGTTCACTTTAGCAAATGCTATTCGCTTTCCTACATGTGCCTAAACTAAGCTCATATGCGATGCATAGAATCACATGCGGTGCATAAAAAGACAAATGCGTGTATTCCCTAAATGTTCTAAAAATTCCTTGTCTTCTTTTTACATATGCATTCTTCCACAAGTAGATGTGTTGCATACGAACGCATATGCGTTGAACTACAAATATTGCATTTGATAAATAAACTTTCAACACCTAAAACTATGTGCAAAATAAAAATTCAAGAGATCGTTTCAAAGTACATATTGGGGGTCCTGCGTTGGCTGGCCATTGGAAGGTCTAGATCCGATATCTACGATACTGGGTGTAGGGAACTAGAGACATTTTTCCAAGTTCTCAGAGCTAAAATCCTCAATTCTTCAAATCTTAAGGGTGCAAATGACTTGATTTTCACCCTAATTTCTATTTATATCTAGGGTTTGGGTGGCATTTATTCTAACCTTGTCTGTTGGCCATGTAAAATTTCATCTTCGATTGAATCGTACATGTCCCTAACTTTTCCAAATTCAATTCCGTCAACTCCATAGAATTTTTGGCCATCAAATTGACTTATCGAGACTATTTCCTGATTTTTTGAATTTTTTCAAAAATTTGTAAATTTTCTCGAGGGGGCATACCCTAATCTATTTCGTACCAGGGCATGACTGGGGCATATTTTTAATGATTTTATTTGAAACAAATGCCGAAATGACATTGTGTCAAAGAGGGACAAACTGTAGACACTAAAAATTGGTCTAGGCTTGCGAGTACCTTTTTCGACATAATTTTCTAATGTCCATGATCATGATTAAATAATGATTTAATTATTTTATAAACACATCTTTCTTCTATTAATTAAATAAATCATATTTATTTAATTATGTCGCTAATTAATTAACTCCCTTTCTGAATTAAATAATTTATTATTTAATTTACCTCTTATCATATTTCAACTATAATTAAATATTCTTTTTGAATTATTTAATTATTCTATTAACCTTTTCAATCAAGTAAATAGATTATTATTTATTTAATTAAATCATTTCAATTTTCGAATGTTGAATTAAATTAACATTTAATTCATAATTAATTGTTTCTATCACATTCTTTTTTTGTCCAGTTATCTAATTATTCACTCACCATCAGACTCAAGATTTATTTAAATCCATCATTTATCTTTGGATTCGATATCTAATCATCTCTGCAAAGAGACTCTCTGTCACAACCAGTCAGTTAACTAGTTCTAACTCATATGCATGAAAATATTTATTAATTAAATATATTTATTCAATTAATTAATTCATGTGTGCATTTGAACATATCATTCTTTGAGTTCTAACTTTATCCTTTTCATTCAATGTCTAATTCTTCTATTTTCAAAAATTTTTAACTGAAGATTAAATCATTTATTTAATCTTGAACTCCTATTTAGTCTATTTTCAACTAGTCTTTACACCAGATTAAATTATTATTCTAATTTAATCTTTATCCTACAGAATTTTCCAACTCACGTTCTAATTGATAAAAAACTCACATCGCATGGAATTCATCAATCTCGATCATTGATCTCTCTTTCGAATTTGAGCCGATCATTTGAAAACAAACTTTCTATAAATTGGCTGACCTTTGCCAGTATTCCTCCTCCCAAAATCAATAATTTTTAGAACTTATAATCTTCGATATTTTTCTTAGACATACATCTAGGCTATGCTTGCATACATACAAAAAATTTGAGGGCAAGAATACCGACACGACAAAATGGAGAATGACAATCAAGATAATTCAAGGAAATGGATTGATATTTGGTGAGACTGTTCTATATTATTGCTTTATTTACTGTTTAGTTCATTTTATTGCATTTTTTGTTGTTTGATTTAGATTTATGCATGTTTGATTAGATTTAACCATCTTATTATGCAACATCCAGTTTATCTACGTTACAATGAGAAATAGCAACGTGAATCCTTCCCCTTTTTATTTTAAGTAGGAGGCTTGCCTTGGTATACATCCTCATGGAGAACCCAAGGGTTTGACCTCAAGTGATATTTTTGGGCATGCTATATAAATTGGATGAGAGCAAAAATTGTAGTTCGATCCACGCATGTAGCGCACTAGAATTTCACTAGGGAACTATGGTTTTCTAGTTCCTCAAGGAGATTTCTATTTAGCTAATGAGGTTCACCAACGATCTACCCACTAAGAACCAATCTATTTTAGAGGCCTTAAGACTATTAAATGTCTTCTTTTAGTGTTGCAATGGGATAACATCATCCTGTGAAGTTACTTGCTATGTAATAATCATAGTTGAGGCAATGAAATTTATTGCAAGGAAATTTTCCTTCCAAGTTAAGAGGTGTTTCATGTTTGTGAGCATACTCTAGTTGTCCATTCTATGTGTGGTATTTTATCAACGGGCCCACTTTTAGAAGATAAACCCAATCTAACTACTAAAATAGGTTATACTTCATGATGTCTTTTCTTGTGGAGACCTTTTAAAACCCTTTAGTGTGACTTTGTGGAAGAAGATGCATGAAAAATAATCTAATACCAATCGAGTTAGTTGAATACATTATCTACGATATTTTTAGCAATTACATAACAATCAAACACTAAAACATTGTCATTAACATCTCCCAAGGTTATCACAAATTTTATGGACATAACTAGGTCACAATACAAAAAGAACATGGAGTCTCATACAAATGGTTCAAATGTTTCTATTTCTACAAATGGTTCAAATGTTCCCATTTCTACAAATGGTTCAAACATCCCCATTTCTACCAATGCTCCTACCAACATAGGTGTTAGTGATCACCTTTTGGAATATCACAAATGACTTCTCAAGAGGATGAACTTCATCCATAAAAAAAATCAAAACATCAAATCAACCATCTCAATTTGAAACTATCATCATAGAGGATATCACTAACAAAACTAATGACTTCACTCCTGAATAACTCTTAGAAGTGCAATAATACCAAGAGTTTATCAAAGTAGTAGAGGCAGTGATAAGTCAAAATCCTAATAAATACATGTTGATACTTGCACAAAAAGGTGCTAAACTTCCCCCCAATTTCAACATAAATCAATTTATAGAACAACCAGCAACATCAAATGTCAGAACAACAACTTGTCAACAAGAAAATAACCCCTTGGTGCATCACATTATTGAACAAATACCTAACCCTTCTTCAAATGTGTTAGGTAAATCCATGAACACTTCTCAAGGGATATATCAAACTAATTTCACAAATCAATATATCAATCCCTTGTATAATACTCAAAATATAGGGAACACTAACACCAACCTAGGGTTTCAAAACAAAAATATCCCACCAGCCTACAATGCTCAAGATTTAAACATGAAAAATTATGGGGTAAATGTATATCTACAAAACTTGATCTTGAATGGTCTTAATAGTCAACCGCATCAACAATCTCAAAATCAACTGCCACCACAACATCAATAAAAACCACCACAACATCAACAAAATTCCCAACATCAACAATACACCACATTACAATATTTGCAACATCAACAACAATAACATACTCAACAATAATTGGTGTCACAATTTTTTTAACAATCATCACACATCAATTATCAACAACCAAATCAATCACAACAAAACATACTTAGCCAAAATCAATATGGATCTCACTATAAATCTCCCCAATATCAAGAAAATCCTCAACATCAAAATGGTCTTTTACCTCAAGGGAATCTGCAATATCTAACTATTCCTTTAGCTCAAGGAACCCTCAATATCAAAATAGTCTTTTTCCTCAAGGTAATCATCAATCTCAAACAGGTTTTTATGGTATGAATGTTCCTCACCATGATCCAAATTTATGCACATCTAATTTGTCACCAAATGTTCCTCCAATAGATAGATCCTCACAAATTCAAATGTTGACGAAACAAATTCAAGATATTCAAATGGGAAAAACAAAGAAATCATACATGGTTCAAGACTTGTGTCCATGTCCATTCAATAGAAGTATAACCATGTTACCTTTCCCCCCACACTTTGAAATACCCAAATTTGAGAAATACAAAGGACATGGAAATCTTGAGGAACATATTAGAGAATTATATGTAGCTTGTATGGAAGTTTCATACAACAATTCATACCTTATGATACTCTTCCCAAGAAGTTTTGGTGGACAAGCAATAGAGTGGTTCTCTCATCTACCTCCATGGGTTAGAAAATTCCAAGAAATAATTGATCAATTTGTAGCACTTTTTTCCTAAAACATTGACATATAAATAACCTTGGGAGAATTATACACCTTGAAGCAAAACAAATGAGAAGCATTTGCTTCTTTCTTACAAAGATGGAGACATAAAGAAAGAAAATGAAAATGGTCCATCCCTGAGGAACATTTATTTGCACAGCCCAACAACCTGCCTTGATGCTTGGAACTACCCCCTAGATTCTTTCAACTGCCCATAAATTGGGTTGAGAAAATCTCTAGATATTTGCAACATTTACTTTCAAAAGCTCCAACTGCTCTCCCTTTTATGCTCATAGATTCCCAAACTATTCAACCTCTTCATAAATTATTTTAAGACCTTTATCCACATGTGCTTGATAAACCCCTTTTCCATACTACCAAAACTACTTAAAACCTTCATAGGATGCATACAAAGCTACTAATATTAACTAAGTATCATACTTATCCTTCACTTAGATCCCAGTTAGTTTCAGAGCAAGATGCACCAAAATTTATATTTGATAACCATCATTAGTTCAGTGGAAGATTGTGATATCTTAAGAAGATTGTCACTATTGACTATGAAGATCACCAAGGCTTTTATGTATGCTCATCATCAACTTGAATTCTTACCTTGAAAGAAACTATCATCTTTTACTAGGAACTGCCCTCTTATACATTGTTATGGCTATATTAATACTTTTCCTCATGCTTGGACAACACTATCATGAATTCCTTATAATTCCTTTGCATTCTTTTCTTTATAGTTTACTGCCCTATGACACCATCATACAATGCTCCATTTATTATGTAGCATGTTTCAACAAAACCATGAAAGGTATTGAATCAATAAGAACTTTGTTTCCCTTCTCATGAGTGTCCCTATCATAACACTGTCCATCCCAGAATTAATGATTGTAGGATTGTGTTTTCCCCATTTGATGACTATCATGCTCATCTAGAGTGGCACTATACTCCTATAAATCTACAAAATCTTTTGGGAGAATTTTTTTTGGAGAAATGCATGTTTTTGAGCTTTAGAGAAGAAGAAATAACATGTGCAAAGAACTTATTTGAGAAAAGAAACCTACTCTATCCTACTCTAATTGTTGATGTAGAGATAGGTTGCACAAAACCATTAACTGGTTGTGGAAAATAACATCCTTTTTTCAAAAGATGGATCCATACATTCAATTTTTTTAAAGAAGAAAACCATGAGAATAAGATGATTGAAGATTTAAACTCTAATGCTTCACCTTCCTTTGAAATGGTAGTCTTCTCCATAATATCTAATTCTAGTATATGCATGGGCTGGTTTGAAAGATCTTGCAATCTTTCCTTACATTTTGTTGCATGCATGACTGGATGCAATTCCTTGTCCTTCAAATATCTGATCGAGCAACCCTCCTTGTACTTTGAAGGTGTCCAAATAATAATGATCCTTTAATTGTTGGGGCTTGAAGTCATGATCCTTGAATTGAAAATTTTGTACAAGAGTTGTCACCTTCTTTACATGCAAAAAATATCTTCCTTTAGATTTGTTGTTTTGGGGGGTGGGGGGTTTCTAAACTAATAAACCTAAAAAAAGACTTGCCAAACTAATTTTCTCTTTTGACTTGTTGTCACCAAATCAACAACAAATCCCTAATGACACCTATCGCTGACAAGGGCACCAAAAATGATGAAGGTCACTACAGTCCTCATCATTTAATTAAAAATTTCAAACCAGAGCGATGTCCATGGTGATATGCAAGAGGGAGAAGAAATCATTTGCATGGCATTATTTTTCTAAAAACAGAATTGAAAGGCAATGCATGAAAGAAGTTACTGGAATCAAATCTAATATAAGAGCTTGTAAATGAAAATGCTGGAATAAAATCTATCTTAAGAAGAATTCAAAGGGAAATTCTAGAAATGTAAATAATAGGGAATGGAAAGATTGCTGGAAAATAAACTATGAAATGAAAACTACAAACAACTTCACCACTGCTGCTAAAAAACCTACATTCTATTATTTTATAAAACTCTTCTGTATTTGATTCCTTGATTACAATGAATTTATAGAACTCTTATCTTCAACTAATCCGCTAAGAATGTGGATTTGAGATCCTATTTTTGGGGAATTTTTTTAGATCTTCTTCCTTAGATTTCACTACCTTCTTTCACACCACTTTTATTTCAATCAAATTCAGTCCTGAGTTTCGTGTTTATTTTGGCGAATATCTTCAAATGGTTTATGGGTTTTGTTCCCCTTGTTCCCAAATTTCCAAATCATTTTGAAATTTTGGATTTCATTGAGAAATAAGGGAGATATCACTATTTTACTGAAACTACAATTTTAAACTTCCTCTTTTAATGCTTCTTTCTGGAAGTTTTCTGATGTTTCATAATTTATGCTTTAAACTACTAATTGTTGATTACAAGGAAAACCATGTAATAACATTAATACATTCAATGATACTAATTTAGAAAATACATGCTTTTATTTAGCTAATAGATGAGGCAATTTATTGTCTCATCACTATCACCACTTATGTAGGTTGTTTACAACCCTTCCAATTAGGAGGTCTCAACATAACATTACATTTACATGTGATGACTCAAATATCTTAAATTATGCATTTTTACATTATTACAAATGAAATAATTGAGAGAGATATGGAATCATTCTCCATCTCATGTGTGATCTTGAGCCACTCCAATAGATTTACTAGTCGTCAACAGTTGAGCACAACCCAACCATGTGGTACTTATAGGTCAACCCAAACATGCTAAGAGATAGTTGCATGTGCCAAAAAATACACACAAACCAAACAAGGGAGTATGACTCACACAAAAACACAAAGAAATATAAATAACCATAATAATATACAGATGATAGATGGTATGATAAACCATCATAACACTCCAACAATCACAATCCACCAATTATAGTATAAACATGCCTAGAGGAAAACATCATAAATATAAGGAATAAGGGATACAAAATACAACACTCATGGATATATATGTCTTTTTTTATATACAAAATATAATGACACGAGGATGAGAATCCTAGAGGTAGGCAAGGATTATCATCACAATAACTCTACAACTTTTCAAATGGAGTACATGTTCCTATCACAAGATGAGGGTAGCACTTGACACCCAACACTTTAGAGTGTGGCATGACCTTGTCATCCATATAGATCTTTTACAAGCACTCATAGTATGTCACTAAATATCATGGTTTCCATACTAATCATTTACATATGCTTTGAGTATGCCACTGAATTACCATTTTGGCTCATTTTATTTACCCAATATATTCTTTATTTTCACTTGATTAATAAATCTAACAACTTGGAGCCTTGAAATAAATAATGGATTTACGACAACATTGAGAGCCACTCCTTCATAACCCTCTATACCTCAATCCTAAGTTCTTCACACCTAATCACTATTTGGATGTGGCATGTAAATTAATGCACAAAATTGGAATAAAAAATTAGATATAGTCCCAAAAAATCCCAAATGAGAAAATGATTTAAGGAGACTTATTTTCCCCTATAAAATTCATTGAAAATCATTATAATTTCATCATGCAAACCACTATTGAGTGTGCCTAGAAATCAATATAATAATAAAAAATATCATTCTTTTTTGATGTATATTCAAAACATGTAGAATACTAAATCATACTGGGGACCATTTCTCCCACATAATAATTCCATCGATCAAGGGAAAAATTCCAATTTTTAAATCTAATTTTTCACACTCAAAACCATAAAATCGCTCTTTCCTCTATTGATGAATGCTTGAAATTTTATTTTTTTCTTAAAATAATATTTGTAACAACTATAAATACCCTTTTGATCCATGCATGCAAAAAAACATTATTTTATACTCAATTTCACATTTCCCAATTTCTTAAACAATTTTCTATGATGAGGGTTATAAAATAGACATTTAATTTTTTTAATATAAATAATTATTAAGCTAAGAGGCTTCCGATAGTGGCAACACGAATTTGGTGTAAACAAAAAATCTTGATCCAAAAATTGACGTGCAACTAGCAGTAGTCATGAGCAACATTTGATCTTCGTTGACGATTAAACTGGGATCTTCTTTTCAATGGTGTAAGACCCCATTCCTTGTGATCTTATTGATCCTATTAGTTTTTGATGATTTATATGTTATTTCATGTTGATAGTACACATGATTGATGATTGTTGCTACACCATGAAGATGTTCATATTCTTGACTAATCCTATCTAATGATTGTTGTGAAATCTTGTGATATTTAGATGAGTTCCATTCTTTGTCTACGCAATTATGTAATGATCAATATACTCGATTATTGGTAATATTACTATGTATATTAAGTGGATTATATTATGTTAGGTGATTACATATCATAGATGCGAGTAGGTGTGAATATGAAGATAATTATTGATATTCAATAATACTTATAGAAGTATGCATTATAAGTTAAATATTCTATTGACATAAGTGGTGGTATTTTGATAACATATAGTATTCACTTAATTTTTCCTTGACTTCATAATAGGTATCATGTGAGTAAGGAGTGTTAAATTGTATGTTACTTTGTAGATTAATGGATATAATTTCTCAATTGATTATTATTCTTGGAATTTTTAATTCATATGCTATTTATTTTAATTATCATTAATTATGATAATATTGACACACATTCTTGGTTGAGTAAATAGGTAAAAAAAATTGGCCAATATTGATAAGGGGGTGACATAGGTACTTTCATTATTGTATCTTTGTGAAATATTAGTCTTGTCATGGGCATGTGATTTAACCTTGTTTTGTGTGGTTTGGGTTGTGTGTATGTGAGTTGGTTTTTTAGTCTCTTGATTCATTTTATTAAAATGGTCACTTAATTTATGTATCATGAAGTCCTTATGCGGTCTTAATTGTTTAAAATGCTTCCTAGATGATAGGTTTATGGGTTAGAGGTATTTTTATTCCATAAAATCCTTTTTTAAAAGTCTAAAACCCACTCTAATTGCTCACTTATGAGAAATGACGAAAATTGGAGTTCAAAGGGTTGTTGGGAAGTTGAAAAGGAGGTTTACCTTTCCCCTTCCATTTATCCTCTCTAATTATGTAGAGGAGGGGGTTTTCTCTCTTTTGGAATTTTGGATTGTTCTTGAGTTCATGTTTGGTTTCTTCAGTCTTCATTTTTGAAATCTTGTCATGTTTGTGAAGGAGGGGCAATAGAAGAGAGTTCTTAGAGATATTTTTCCTCAAGTTGGATAGAAAATTCCTTGGAGAGGTCTAACCTTTTAGTTATCTATCTTTGTTGATTTGTAATGAGTTTTTTTTGTCATATTGATCCTGCTTATAAAAACATATCTGTGGAATTTGATGTTGAATTTCCTGTGTTGTTGCAAGTAGTGTGTTGGGGTTTTAATTGGTTGAGTCTTCCACCTTGTTTAGTTTATTTTCATTTATACCCATTTGTGTGTTAAAATAAAGAAATATGAATGCAAGATGTTGTGATGTGCAAAGTATATAAAGTATAAAATTTTCTAGGAGCCCTTGTGATTAGTGGCTTTAATGTGTTAAGTTTAGTAATGTGGATGTTTTATGTTACACTTTGGATTGTGGATCCTATGTGGTAAGTATTATGTGGAAGTGCTATGTGACCCTAGCTCAGGGATGGATTTAATCTCAATCCTATGGTTGGGTGGAGAGCCCATTGGCCCATATTATTTTTTATTCTTTGTGTATCTTTGTATTTCAGGTATATGTGTTGAATAATAAAGAATATCTTGGGAATTTTAGCCAATGGATTTCAAGAGAGAAACAAGATGGATTTGTTGAGGTAACAATATTGCTGCCCCTAGGCCAAACAATAATTTGTTTAAAATTAGTTTCATGTATTTGATCATAAAAACTGATAAACATGCTATTGAAGCATATAATTTAATGGGTTTTTCTATTAATAATCCTAGAAAAACATATTCAAAAATTGCATTAACCCAAATCACCAATTATGATTTATCAAGAAAATATTGACATCCTTATTCACAATAAAAATATGTCATAAAACAGTTCTAAAAATCAATTGACATAAAATGAAAAACAAAGAGTTAGATGATAAAATTTAAATGGTTTCTAGAAATCCAATATTTGTAAAACATATCCAAATCGGAGAAACCTAGTAAACCAAATAGAATTTATGATTAAAACATTACTATCCCCTACTTTGAAACTAAATCAGTAAATTGAAAACCAAAATAAATTGAGTGAAACCAAGTTAGGGTATCATTTAGGAAAGAGAAATATCTGAAAAAAAAATTCTATGAGAAAGATTGAAACATGAGAAAAAACCCTTACATGGATTCTTAAGTTAGTTTTAAAAAATTAGTTTCTAGTTATCTATTAAGAGCCTTAATAGTATAGTGCTTAGAAATACTGGTTCCAAATTGTTGATTTTATTTATCCTCTTATTTTTAGGATTGTGTTCTTTTTAGAGAGTTCAATTATTTATTTGATTTATTAGTGGATAAACAATATCTCCATTTAATCCAAGAATACCAATATTTTAATTTATATCAAAGTGATTCAAACAACTTACCGTAGAAGAGTATAGGAATGGTAAGCAAAGTTGGTAATTGGAAATCACCTAGGAATTTTTGGGTAGAGTTATGAAGTAAAGAAATAAGGTTTAATTTGTGAAATATAACATTAAAGATTCTTAATCCATTAAGGTATAGTTACTAACAAACATTAACGAACTAAATAGTCATGAATTATGTGTTATGTTTAGTTGTGTGTGTATACTGTAAATATACATAATAAATCTCAAGTTGGCGAGTTATTAGTCCTATAATGGTAGGGTGTTCAATATTGGATGGTATAGTTATTTTTAGCTTATTTCTTGTATGTTTATGCTTGTAATATTAGTTTAAAGTATTGTTTAAATTATTTCCTTCATTTCTTATGATTAAGCATTAAATAGCTCACTTGGAAAGGTAAATAGATTGAGGTTGGTTCAACACTTATGATGCATCTTTAGTATTTGATTATATTACTTATCTCAACCTTTATGTAATCTTGATTTTACCTTCACTAACAATTTTAGATGTCCTATTTGATTTTGATTTAATGTTAATAATATCTTGGAGGGATAAGTTAATGTCATTGTGGAGATTTAATACTAACCATATCAAAATATGTTCCATGTAAATGTGTAGTTTAAATTAATATAAATGATGTTGACAATTAGTGTAAAGTTGGAATAACAATGCTTTATTTCAAAAAAAGAAAAGAAAAGAAAAGTCATTCATTTTGTTTATATTAACATTGGGTGTGTACATTATCAGAATCCTCATAAAGTAATGATTTTGAAATTTCTTAATGACAATATCATTATTATTTATTAGCCCCTCTTGTAAATATAATTGTTGTATTAGCAGAGAAAGTATCTAACTTGAAAAATATTCTTTTAGATCATGCAAGACTTCATCATTAGCTCTATCATTAGACAAGTTATAAATGGAATATTTATCTATAATTATTCTATTTTATAATTTACTTCTCTTATTCAATTACCTTATAGTATTATATTAGCTTAATCTTGGGGAGGGAATTGCAAATGGAATATAGTGGAATGTGAATAAACTCACCACTAGTGACTTGAATTAGGGTTGTAGTGATGATTACAATGTTTAAACTATGAAAATTGAAAGTTGAGAATAACTCTAACCTTATTAAAGCCTAGTCATAACCCTAAATCTTACCCTAATTAAACTATAGTTCAACACTATCCCTAACCCTAATTGAACTCTAACAATATATAACATAGAATAAAGTGATATAATTATGTGTTGAGTGTAGAAGAATGATTGTGTTGTATTTTTTTTTTTAGTGTACTTTTTAGATAAATATGGCATTGACTTAAGATATTCATGTTTGTATTGAGATTGTGACAAATTCAATCCATATTTTATGCATTTTGTAAGTATGTACCCATGAAAATTATTGTATAATCTGTAAGAGAGGGGGAGCAACCATTACAAGACCCCAGGTCATGAAAGGCCAAGAGCGGAAAGGCTTCCCAAACTTACCTCAGTTTAAAGGAAGGTTAGGATAGAAGTGATGAGGATGATGAGGATTATGAAGTCCTTCGATCACTCTGCAAACCCATAAGTTGGAGGGAGACTAGACAAGTCACTTTCTAGAGTCAACTCTGCATCTAAGGCAGTTCTTTGTCAGAGGACAAAAGCATAGTTCTAGGATGATAGCGCGGCGCACTGGCGTCTCATTGGTGCATTGGCATCCAAACAACTAGAAAACTAGAGAGATGAGATTCAATCTCTAAGAAAGGACTAACAACCTAGTTCAAAAGTTTTAGGAAGTACAAAACAAGACTAAGAAGAGTGAAGTATGTAGATGAACATAATGAAGGAAATATGTTACTGCAAGGGTGACAAAGATGATTTCGTACAACAATCCTTTTGCTAGTTGGCTCCAAGATCTCTCAACCTGCACACAGAAAAGCAAGAAAATGTTGAAGGGTTGTATGGGGGTTTGCCTTAGTCAGACCCCCATTTTGGTGTTTCCACCTCCACGAACAACCAAGTTTACAATGAGAGAAATAATGATAAAGAAGAGAATACAAGCTATGTAAACAAAAGACACTACAAAACAATATGTGCTTACTCAACCAAGATGATAGAGAAGATAAGAGGAGCTTACCACCTCTGTCCAAAGTGCTCAAGGCTTGTGGAGGAGACAATGAGAGGAAATCAAGCCTCTGCTGCAATGGTGTTTGTCTTGTGCTTGCACTATTAGAGTGATGGAGTGGTAGATTGTTGCAATGGAGTGTGAAGTGCTGCTACAAATATTGAGTAAATGAAATGGAGTGGAGAGTGTGTTTGAATCGGTCTTGCCAAAATTCTGTTGAACCTCTCAATGGATAGAATGGTCAAGAATATGAAGGAAAGGGTGGAAAATGGCCATATTCGGGTCGGCCAACTAAAGGGAGGCATTACTCTTTGAATTCCAATCGAAAGTGTAATGTCTCTATAGACTCCAACCATAGGAATTTTCCAGGGACATTAGCATGTCACGCTAATGTCTACATGCTGCATGGGTGTCCTTGATAAAAACACCTCCACCAACACATAAATATGGCACCAAGTGTGGTGTTGAAAATGAGCTTAAGTGGAATTAAGCCTCCGCCTTAGGTTTTCTTAAGTGTAAGGGGGCGAAAGGCGAATTTTCATTAGGGGTACAAATTCACACTCATACATTTTTCCCCCACTTTAGTGAGCATGAGTACTGATGAGTGCTTCGGTAAAGTAGAGTAGTAGGAAGTAACAAGGTAAGAGATGTATACCTAAACCGATGAGGAAGTAGAGCACGGTCTGGAGAACTCAAAAGTGCAAGAAAAGACTTCATAGTTTCACAAAACTTCAAAGTTGATATATGAAAGCACCTCACAGGCTCACAGTCCTACAAGGGAGGTATCCTTCTTAAATTCTCACATGAATGAAACCAAGAAGAGAACCTTTCAGACCCATAGACCTATAAGGGAGGTATCCTTCAAGAACTCTCAAATGAAGGAAACCAAGAATAGCACCTTACATACTTGTGGACCTACAAGGAATGTATCCTTCAAGAACTATCACATGAAGGAAACCAAGAAGAGAACCTTATAGACCCATAGACCTACAAGGAAGGTATCCCCAAAGAAATATCACATGAGGGAGACTAAGAAAAGGAGACCACAGAAAGTCAGAGATGATGACATGTTTACCCATAGGTAGAACACATTAGGAAGCAGCCACGTAGGCCAGTGAATGAAAAATCACACAAACCATCACTAAGTTGTAAGACTTTCAAAGGGGTCCCTCAGGAACCCTTCAAAAGGAAGGATGGTCCAATCAAGGGACTTACTATTTGAAAAGTGAAGTCTAGTCGAGCTGCCCCCAAGCTAGACACAAGAATGTGAGGACAATCTAGCTGAGTTTCCCCCAGACTAGATGCCAAGATATAAAATTGGTCTATCGAGCTACCCCTAGACTAGATGCCATAAAACCTGTTGAATTTTTTTTTAGGGGGTCCCTTGGGAACCCAACGTGAAAAGGAGGGATCCACTCAAGGGATGCTCTATTCAAAAGCTATCGTCTTCCTTCTCGAATTGATTCGTCATCAAGGAATTCTTTTGAAAGATGTTCACTTCATCAAGGAATTAGAAAGGAAGGACATGCCCCCATGCAAGGGGAAGATTAAGATTATTCCCGCTTCAGAGGAAGGTGTTCAATTCCTTTCTTTAGGAACCCGTGATGAAAGAAACATGTTTTGTTGGGGTTTCAAGTCGAGAATATGAATCTAGAGAAGGAATGTATGAAGGGTCTTGAAGAAGGATTCAATTTTGCAATGAATTATCTTTCTAAAGACCAAATATTGTAGAAGTGGTGTTGTCACACATAAGAGGGACAACTCAAGAAAATAAGAGAGAAAGATCAAGAGAAAACAAAAGAAAAGAGAGTATACCCAATAGACACAGGGGGATCTGGTTTTGCAGGGTTAGATCTACCTTTATTTATAAGTAGTAGGTAACTGCGGTGAGAGGCAAAAGATAATCAATCCCCAACCAAAATAAAAAAATAAAATTGGGTTAACATGGAAGGAGTCCTAAATGCTCCCGACGCTTTGCAACATCCCCAATTTACCGAAAGTCAATCAAAAACATGAAAGAATGAAGATGCATATAAAAGAAGGTTTACAACACAAACACCATGCTTGTATCCAAGCACCAACAGGGGTGATGAGGGTCATCCAGACATACACAACATGATCACGGGGGAAGCACATCACAACACACATACACATCTAATCTAAAGATCAAGAAGATGGTCTCCCCCTAAAACTGGTCAACCAGAAGGTCATCAAATTCCCACTCTAGATCATCGTAGGTCAAAGGATAAAGAGCCTGCAATGGAATAATGTTAAGGGGAGAATCTTATGATCCTCTTGCAACAAGGGCCAAGGCAAAGGGACCTATAAGGTCTTCGGCGCTCAACTCTTGTTGGTCTAAGGTCAATGACCTTGTGAAGATCGCTAATAGGGTTGGAACTTCATCTATTGAGTTAAACATACACTTAATGGGAGTTCCATGTTTCACCTTGACAAATGGAGGAGTTTGCACTTGAGGTTCATCGCTGACCTCACTAAGAGACTTGAGAGTGGCGACAAACTCAAGGTAGGTTGGAACTGGTTCCATCACTAGGATGAAACAAGTCAGTGTAGGACCACCTTTCAAAGAAGGTGGGCTCTTCTTACATCCTCCATTGTTGGAGGGACCTCGGTCTATCTTATTTTTTGTCGAAGGAGGAAAAATCCACACAAAAAAAGCAAGGTGGATAGAAGAGGACATAATCATGGTGGATACAACCAAAGTATTAACCATATCCATGGGATTTGGAAAGGGAGAGACATCCATGATGGAAGTCAATAGAGGTAGCTCCATAGAAGGGGCGATAAACACATGCACTTTTCTAGGTGCATGTGTGCTCGCAGTGGAAGCCAGAAGGGATTTAGAGCTAGTTTGGACAAGGGAAAAGGGGGGGAGAGAGGAGGAAACGGTAGGAGGTGCAGTCATTTCCTTCTCCTTCTTCTACAAGGAGGCTTGCTCAGGTAGGAGAGCCTTTTTTCGATGCTTACACTTGTGCACGAGGCAGTTTCTATGACTCTTCGAACTAGAAGCTGGGGTTTGCAAAGGGACAAAAAGGTTCTGCTAAACCATGGGAGTGTCTTCCACAACTATTTATAGTGGAATGACATACTTCTTAATGGGAGCAAAAGGGCTAGCTTTAGAGATGGTGGGAGGAATTGACTCTACCACCTTAGAGGTGGATCCTTTTCTATTCGGGGGAACAAGAAGAGGTTGAGGGGAGAATTCTCTCCATGAGCCTTTCTTTCTGCCATACAAATAGTACTAGGGTCCTGGGGAGCCATTAGGGAGATCCAATATCCTAATCTTGGGCTTTCACCAAGGAGGCATCATCAAACTCAGCGGGTAGAACCTGAGCTTGTTCATCCAATACTCTTCCCAAGAGAGGGGAGTAGACGAGTTAGCTTGAGAGGGAGTGAGATTCTCCTTTCCCTTTTGGGAGGGGGAGAACACTGGCTGCTTAGCTATAGGAAGGGTCGACTTTGGGTGTCCCTTGCCTCCAGTCTTATACTTCACATAGTTCTTGTAAAGTAGGTTTGTCTTTGTGGGAGCGGATCGACAAGAGTGGGCTAAAAGTGATCCAACGAGTATCCCCCATGAGATACCATGGGATGATATCTAGTATCATACACCACATGTATAAAACCCTCCTAGGAAAACTTAAGGCATTTATGGATTACATAGGTGATCCAATTTATGGAAGCCAACCAAGGTATGCCTAACTTCACTCTAAACAGATCCAACTCGAGAATAATGTCAAAGAGCACGTCTACATTCCTGGGTCCAACCAGGATGGACAACGTTACCAATCCATAAGGTTTTAGAGAAAGTCCATCATGTGTATGGATGATGGATTTTGTTTTTTCATATTCCTCCCTTTGTAGGTAATTTAAGAGTAATATATCCTCCATCATGACATTCACTCTACTCACGGGGTCGAATAAAACCCTTGTCACCATGTTACCATTGAGGTGAGCGAGAATACAAAGTGAAGAAGGCTTACCATTTGTTGGTACATCTTGTGAAGTAAAGGTTACATCCGACGAACTGCTTGTAAGATAAGGAGAGGGAGTGACGGTAACCATGTTAACATATGCTTCAGGGCAAGAGACCAAATCAGAGGGATCTATAATCATGTTATTAGAATCTGCGAGAAATGGGTCCGTGTATATCTACAAGTCACTATTAGCTTTCACCATTGATTTATTTATGTTTTACTTACTTCCATCAAGATAGATAGTACTATCCTCGATGTGATCTTGTATCTCATGATGCAAGTGCATGCATCATTCGGTATTGTGTCTATTAACTCAATGGTACTGAAAAATACGTGTTTTATTCATACCAGTTTGGGTATGGTTCTCTAACTGGTTTAGGGGGTGGGAGGGTAAGGATCTTATCTTTCACCAAATTCTGCAATATGGAAGAATAAGATTCTGATAGCTTAGTAAAATTTTAGTCGTGTCTGAGGATGTTGTTATCCACAACGAATACTACATTTGCAATAGTTTTACCTCTTCTAGAGATCAATATGATAGATTTTCCTTTAGAACAGTAGCACGAGGGAGGACCCCCAATGTGAAGTACCATCTGTTGGTACTCTCATAAAGCCGCACATAACTGTGCAAAAGAAGGATACTTCATGAGGGTGAACTTCTCTTGCCAAGGCCTTTGTAAGTTCCCTATGAAGACCTTTTGTACATCAAAGTCGGGTAATGAATATGAGATTTGTGAGAAGAGTGCTTGGTACCATGCTATAAAGTCTATAATATTTTCATTGTCCCCTTGTTTGCACCAAACAAGGTCTGAGAAGGTCATCTTTGGTCTGATATTGGCTTGGAATTGTCACAGGAACTAGTTCACAAGTTGATTGAATGTGAAGATGGAATTGTCGGGCAAAGAACATTACCAATCTAGTGTTGTATCTTTGAGGGATCAGGGAAATAGTTTTTCCATCAATGCATCATGATGGAAAAATTATATGCATAAAGCGTTAAAGGTAGACACATTTGTCTATGGGTCCCCTTTACCATTGTATTTCTCAAATTTGGGGATCTCCATCCGTTGCGGGAAAGGAATGTTTAAAATTGCAACTGACAACAAGCTGTGTCAGAAGAAGGGATGGAGAATAGGTTGGGCCAAGGCCTAGGAAAGGTTTTCTATCTAGTTTTGTATGTTCCCCATATTTTAAAGAATGGTATTGAAAATAGGGTCATTAGAAGGCATAGGGCCATTGGAACCACCACTAGAGCTACTACCTGGACTACCACCGTGACCACCACTAGAGCTGCCATCGATGCTGCCACCACCAGTGTGACTTCTGTCAAAGCCATCGCCACTTCCAAAGCCACCACCATGACTTCCACCAGAAATACCTTTGCATATGCCACCCCCACTTCTGATGTTTATGCCACCAAAGCCTCCACCTATCATCCTGCCAAATCCTCCACCACCAGAGGTGGCAGAAGGGGTGAAGTGGAAACCCAAAGGGTTCCTTTTTACTTTGATGGTTTCAAAATTATTGGAAGTAACAGGTGCACTGACCAAAGGGGCCACATCAGCCAAATATACAGATCTAGGAGGCATCAACATCTCTATCTCTCTCTCATGTTCCTTGAAGAGGCCACCTCGTTTCATGCAACTATGGTTCAAGGGGGCACATTCTTTAGCCAAACCAATGAGGCTAACTAACGCTCTACACCTATCCAGTCTTTTTCCACCATGTATCTTATTTCACTAATCACTTTAGCAGCCCTAGCCATCTTCGGGTTTCCTTCCAGGTGATTTTCTAATGCACCTAACCCTTTACCAAGGCTAACAAAATATTCATAAGGGATATAGACAACTTCATGCTTAGCTATAGATGAGGAGGTCAGTGATGTAGGAGGGGTGGATATGCGATCAATTTTGTCAAGAAACCTAGATTCACCTCGTGATACGTGCTCCTATGTGGATAAACCAACTATAGAACCATAGAAAAGGACGGTAGTGAAATTAGAGGAGACCTTTGTCTTTTCCATAGGAAGGTGTCACATGATTCTTTTGAAAATATTCCCGGAGGTCGTAGACTGGGTTATGAAGCTCATCAACTTTCACAATACACATGGGTACAATGACTAAGAGGTATAAGAGAAAACATTCAGAACATTGACAAATGGGTAGATGTTGGTTCACATCAGGTTTACCAAAAATGTAAGAGAGGGGGACCGACCACTAGAAGACCCCAGGTCATGAAAGGTCAAGAGTGGAAAGGCTACCCTAACTTACCTCAGTTTAAAGGAAGATTAGGATAGACGGTATGAGGATGATGAGGATTATGAATTCCTTCGATCACTTTGCAAACTCAAAAGTCTGAGGGAGACCAGACGAGTCACTTTCCAGAGTCGACTTTGTGTCTCAGGCAGTTCTTTGTCAGAGGACAAAAGTGCGGTTTTGGGATGACAACATGGCATGCTGGCGTCTCACAAGTGCACTAGAGTCCATATGACCAAAAAACTAGAGAGACAAGATTCAAGCTCTAAGAAAGGACTAATAGCCTAGTACAAAAGTTTTAAGAAGTACAAAACAAGACTAAGAAGAGTGAAGTATGTAGATGAACATAATGAATGAAATATGTTACCACAAGGTTGACAAAGATGATTTCATACAACAATCCTTTCACCAAATGGCTCCAAGATCTCTCCACCTGTACATAGAAAAGCGGGAAAATGTTGGGGGGCTGTATAGGGGTCTGTCTCAGTCAAATCCCCATTTTGGTGTTTCCACCTCCATGGACAACCAAGTTTGCAACGATATAAATAATGATAAAGAAGAGAATACAAGCTATGTAAACAAAAGACACTACAAAATAATACGTGCTTACTCAACCAAGATGATAGAGAAGATAAGAGGAGCTTACCACCTCCATCCAAAGTGCTCAAGGCTTGTGGAGGAGAAACTGAGAGGAACTCAAGCCTCTACTGCGATGGTGTTTGTCCTGTGCTTGCACTATCAGAGTGATGGAGTGGTAGATTGCAACAATGGAGTGTGAAGTGCTACTACAAAGCTTGAGTAAATGAAATGGAGTGGAGAGTGTGCTCGAATCGGTCTTACCAAACTTTTTTTGAACCTCTCAATGGATGGAATGGTCAAGAATATGAAGGAAAGGGTGGAAAATGACCATATTCGGGTTGACTAGCTGAAGGGAGGCGTTACTCTTCAACTTCTAATTGAAAGTGTAATTTCTCTGCAGACTCCAATCATAGGAATCTACCAAGGACGTAAGCGTGCCACATGGATGTCTGCATGTCGCACGGGCATCCCTGACATAAACGCCTCCACTGACACACAAACAAGGTGTCAAGTGTGGTGTGGAAAATGGGCTTAAGTGGAATTAAGCCTTCGCCTTAGGTTTTCTAAAGTGTAAGGGGGTGAAAGGGAAATTTTCTTTAGGGGTGCAAATTCAGGCTCATACATAATCTTGATTGCTTTTTATTTATCCATAGTAGAAGTTGACAATGAAAAGATTGACATATTTGTTCATAAAATTTTGATTCCTATCTACAAATGGTAAAGGGTTGTAAAATAATGCTATTATGTTTGTTCATTTGTATGATAAAAATTAACTTAATTTCTTCTAATTATATTAACTTTTGAAAGATAAAACATTGATTTTGTAAGCATGAGAAAAAATAAATAGAAAGATAAAATATCATATGTTAATATTGAAAGATTTTAAATCCATCTTCAACCAAATAACTGTTGCAAGGTTTCATCCTTAGTCTCATCAACATGGGCCAACGTGGTGATTGAGATTCATGACATGGTTTAACTGCCTCTTGTGGATATTGGATCTTGTATAAATCTAGCAGTTGTATCGAGCATTAACAGGTCAATCTTTTGAAAAGCCTTCATGGACCATAGAGAGTTGGATTAATCTTTCCAAGGGGATTATAAGCTCTTTTGAAAATTTCTTCATTTCGCATGCTTACCGGGAAATTAACATGGTGGCATACTTATTTTCTAACAAGGGCATTTAGGCCAATGAAAGAATCACGTGGAAAATGAGTGACAAGTTGGAGGCTGATGTCATGGCCTTATTGAGGTATGATAGAATATGAGTGTCAATTCATATGCGATATGAGTGTCAATTAATGATTATGGGATATGAGTGTCAATTCATGCAGTCTCAAAACTTTTGTTCAACTATTTCATATCAAAGGTCAAAGTACCAAAGAATTAATAGCCACTTCGATATTTTTTGCCTCACACGCTTTCTAGGTATTTTGGCTATCAGTTTATGTGACTTTCAAGAGTCTTTTGAGTGGGTTTATAACTCTGCCAATATGGGTGGTGAGTGTCGCCATTTGGAACCAACAGACTGTGAGGAGCTAAGGAATAATGCTAAGGTGTGGCCACTATTGGAGAAGGGAGGGATTACATCTTATATTGGAAAGCTTGATGGTTGGGACCAGAAGGTCACTAGGTAGTTTGCCAAAAAATGGAATAATGGTAAAGTAAATTTGTTTGGGAGAAAGGTTTCCATCGATGAGCAACTTATTACTGAGGTTATGGGGCTTTCCATAGAGGGTCTCAAATTTTATAGGGACAAGAAACTTTCTGACCAGGCTGTGAAAATTGTTTTGAAGATAGAGAAGGAAAAAGAGGATTTGTGCAAGGTTTCTAAAAGCAGTTATGACTCCAAGAAAATTAAACTGCTCTGGCAGGAGGTGCTGAAGGTGATCATGGAATACATAACTCTGGATGGGAGATACACTAGGGTCTTTGACTACCATTTTGTGTTCCTCAACCACTTCCAACACTAGGTAAGGGTTTCTTTCCCTTTCTATCTCTCCACCTCCTTGAATTCCAACCTTACTGACCATAGCATGAAACCTATTAGATACCCTATCCTTCATGAGGGCTTGCTTGTCCTAATCTTTGAACATTTTAAAGCTATGTCAGATCTATCCCATTTCCCCCCCTCTCCCCACTTTGTTTCCGCTAAGGATGAATTGGGCACTAGTTATACAGAAAAGGAAGAATGGGAAAGTTATTTGGAGGATGATATTGTCCGACCCTCGAAGGCTTTGGGGAAGGGTAGGAGCAAAGGCAAGTCGAAAGCTAATGCCCCCTCTAAAACTGATTCTACGACCTCTAAAGGCAGAGTTAAGGTTCTATTCCTGGGCCCTGAAGATGCTAAGTCTACGACAAAATGAAAATTTGTGGTCTACCCCTAGGATAAGATTAAAATAAAAGATTTGGAGGATCCCTCCTATGATAATAATTAGGATGATTCTCATTCAGCCCCCTTGTCAGAATATTCTAGCTACCCTACCATTGATAGAGAGGATAGGCCTTGTTTTCCCATTGATCTCAAGGCTAATGACCATTAATTCAAAGCAGAACATGAGTTTCTTGTTGATATCCTTGCCATTTATCATAATGGGTCTATGGATTTTTTTCAAACTGATGAGATGGGTGTTTTTTGAGATTAAGGAAATTAAGCTGAAACAAAGGGCTATTAGCAACAAGTTGGAAGGTATTGATCTAATTGATCACACAACAAGAGATAGATAAAGGGCCATTGATTTATGGACTAAGGAAGAAAATAAATGCATGGTGGATTGCTTCAAGAAAATAATGGAAGATCTTTAGCAATTTAAGAGTAACCATGATGATAAGCTTTATGCTATGGAGGAAAAGCTTAAGAATATAAAAGAGTCTATCTAGATAGTGATGGAAATGAGCCACAATATTTTAAAATATATTGAAAATAGTATGAATATGATGGTTGATAATCTAGAGAATGTGTATTAGGAGAGGACTGCTATGGATCTGGACATTGAAAAAGAACAAAGCCAGGCGAAGGGTGTTCATTCTAGCAAAATAACTAGAGTGAATTTGAAGAGAAAGGATGACAAGGTACTTGTAAATGTTCAAAACATAAAGAAAGTAGTGTTAAATATGAACAAACTAGAGCAAGAGGTGGCAGACATCCTGAGGAATTTGGCCTAGTGGTTGGTCTTTTGCTGGATTTTTTGCTTGTTTTTTATGATGCTGCCTTTGGGATGGCTTTTTTTTTATCTTCTTTTCTAGCAGCTTACTATTCTCTAATTTGTACTTGTTCCTGATTTATCTATCTCTTCTCTATTGTTAAAGGGTTTTGCAGCCCCTTCAAAACCTATTTTTTTCTTAATAAAAAACAAGTCGATCTTTTGGTGCAACGCCAACCACCTATGCAATAATTGCTATTAGAGCCAAGGCTATAGTTTCAAACCCCTTTCTTGTGTTGGGGGGATTGTTACAAGGTATCACCCTTGGTCTCCTCAACATGCGCCAATGCAAAGCTCATGCTTCATGACATGGTTTAACTGCCTCCTATAGATCCTAGATCTTGTATAAATCCAACAGTTGTATCGAGCATTAACAAGTCGATCTTTTCATGAACACCCAAAATACTGAGGGGGGGGGGGGTGAATCAGTATTCCATCAAACCATTTACATAATATCCATCCAAGCAATAGCACAATTCTAGCTATAATGATTAGTGAAAGCATGGAATAAATACAAGATGACAATACACATGAACACCGATATTTTTACGTGGAAAACCAAAAATGGGAAAAACCACGATGAGGATTAACTCACAATATAATATATCCAGATATAGAATATTACAATGGAAATCAATTTTTTTTCATTCATGTACATTAATTGTATAGTTCAGTAGTTGCTTTGATTTGAGCTATATTAATCCAATACTGGAAGATTGTTGATTCAGTATTTTGATCCGAATTATCTTATTTTGTAAGATTCAATAAAAAGTTGATATTATGTTCTATCTTGACATAATTTGCATCCACTAACAAGATTTCAGTTGACTTGGTTATATGGTTGGAAAGATATAGTTACCAATAGTTTGGAAAAGAGTGTTATGCTTATATACTAGTTTAATGCGTTTATTTTTTGGTCTAGATTATACCTCAAAGAAAGACATCTCTACATGACCTTGTACATAGATCTGGGTCTAAAAGTTACATCTTACTTCAAATTTTTGTGATGATATGTGAGCACATTCGAAAGATATGGGTAACAACATTTTACTCTAAGAACTATAGTAAGTTTTTGTATAGTGCATTCATGAGAGATTCCATGTTCTCTCATGATTAATTATTTTTCTTTGTGGAGTTGAGGATAAGTTATTTGATGTCATCTAAAAGAGAACTTGATGTGTTAACAAGTTTCTATGTTACACATTTGATGCATTGCATATATGTTTGGAGTTTTTGATGTTTTAGGTCTAAAATTTGGCTGAACTAGTTATGAATTTGAATCAAGAAGATTAAATATGTGTTGCAAATGATCCATGCCGATTAATAATTTTTATTTCATGCTTTTTTTGGGTGCAAAGATGGATATTATTTTGAGGACAATGCCGACAAAGTTGGTTTTGATTTAAAATGGGGTTTCTCTAATTAGGCCGACCTAACTAGAGAATGAGAATGCATATGGTATATATACAAGACATTTTTTTTGAGAAGAGGTGTGTGTGTAATGAATGAAGCTAAGAGATAAAAGGGGATGAAATTTTGAGAGTGTGAATGAGTGAAATTGTTCATGTGAGTAGACATAATTGTTGACTACACTTACAAAAAAGTGTTTTATATATTGTGCTTCACTGAAACTGAACTCCAACACAAGGAAGGTGCATTATATCCCAGTTCATCTCTTGGCAGTGAGATTTACTCAGTTTTGTAAATTATTTCAAGCTATGAGCCATCATGTAATGCCCCACCACGAGAACCTAAAGGAAGTTGCAACACAATGCGGAAGCGTACATTTTTTTCTTCTTAAAAGTGCATTATTGTTAAAGAAGATGCACAACACTTCACAACAACCTCTAAGGTAACGTGACAAGATTACATCAATTACCAAAACATACACAGTACTTGCACTCAAAGCAATTATTAAATTATTAACCATACCTTTAATTGCACATACTCACAAAGCATTAAAGATACTAACACTAAGAGTAGAATAATAAGCTTCAGATTACATTAAATTAAAAGTAGATTAAATACTCATTCCTGAAATGAGGTAGATCAAAACTAACTATAACAATTACAAGATTCCTCCTCGAAAAAAAATGAGGGGAAGAATAATTACAAGAGCTAAACTGAAGTAAATGGAAAGCTTAAAATAAACAATGAAACCATTGCGAGCTCTCCACTAGAAAACCTCACAACGCAATCTGCAAATCAAAGGGGGACCCAAGGGCACACATTCCTCCCAACCAAGTGGTACCCGAAGGCCTACCCCCCGTGCTAGGAGATAGTAACACAGATACAAGGACAATCTACTACCTCTAGACACAGGTTGACTCAACACTAAACAAAACAACCACAAGAACAACACTAACTCAAGAATAAATTGCTATTAGAGTTTAATAGTATGACTCACTAGTATCCTAAACATACTACTAACCTAGGAGAAAACTAGTCAAAGTACATGAGTTACCCGTCAGATCATTCCAGAACTCGATCCCCATTGAGCTTCACTCTCCTACGGTTATCATGTGAATCATCACCACTCCAAACTAAGGAGGTACAAAAAATCCAAAAATTCCATTCAAATAAGAACAAACCATTCCCCATTCATGGAGACCGGGTGACTCACTGAAAACGTCAATCCCTACTACCATCAAGAACTACTAAAAAAACAAGACCATAAAATAACAACTCTCAAAGTTAACATTCCCCACTAGGAAGACTTACAATACCTCATCTAATACCTCTTTTCTATTACCCCTAAATATCACATAAGATATCTCAAACACATCATAAAGGCATAAATAGTTTAATATTTACAATATTCTAATAGTTTAATGTTTATAGTCAATGAAATGACTTATAACAATTCACACCACTCAATTATCCCAATTTAACTAATTAATTAAAAAGGTTCTTCCAAACAGAGATAAAAATCACACTAACCATTTCCCCAATTTCTTCAATTTAAAATAATAAAACCTTTGTTCCTACTAACATATTGTATATATTAATAAAATACCTATTCCCGCAAACACACTTAATTAAATATTCATTTCCTCTAATTGCAACTAGAAGAACCACATAAGCAATCGACACGATAATTAAATCTAAGATTTGGATTTACTAAATCCTTTCACTTTCAGTGATAAGAAGGAATAATAATACAAGTTACTCAATTTTCTCTAATTTAATAAGAACCCATATAAAGACGAAGAGGAAAATTCAACTAATTAACTAACAAACTCTTCAAATATCTCAATTTAACTTAAACAACTATAAGAACATCATTCCATTTATTATTCCAATCCCCTCAATTTTAAACTAATAAAATATCTATTTCCTCAAACGGATTACATCATTTAAATAATTTACAATTTTCTCTTTAAAAAAAAAAACATTATTTTAATTTCACCTAATACATGCATTTACATGCATCTAACCCAATGACTATTTAAACGAAACCAATTTCCTCATTACAAGAATTCTTCATTTTAGAATTAACTCAACTTGGACATGAACATGCACCTCTTAAACAAAAGTAACTAATCTAATTATCTAATCTTCAGTTCCATGAAAATTATTTATAACTAATGTATACTTATTTCCTCTATTCGAATAAATATGCATGCAACCTTTTCTTTTAAATTACATTTGGAGAAAATATACATATAATTAATAAATTTCCATAATATTAATTATCTCATCATTTAAAACTATACAATAATACATATTTAACAATTATATATATATATATATTCAATATATATACAATATATATATTTACACATTATTTTTAACCATATATTTTACATTTAAAAACAACCAAATCCAAAATTTAAAATAAACAAATTTAATAATACCGAACTTAATACAATGAATTTAATAAAGCAAATTAAAAAGGAACAAATTAATCTCCAAGCAAAGGTCGCAGGTTTAAAAGAATATATAATAAAGGAGGGGGGGTTGGCTGGCTTACCACAACCACACCCCATTGTATTGGGGGTGGACTGTGGTAAGTCCAACGTGCCCCAACATGGGAAGGGTAGTGGAAATACTACTATCCACCTCCCTCAGGGGGGTGCGGCGGTGGCATTTCACCCGCCTCCCCCAATCACAAACTATTTCAAATTTTGCTACCAACAAAAATAAAATCTCTCTCAACAAACAAAAAAAAATGAAAACCTTCACAACATTCTCTAGGTCGCCATACGACGTTTTTTCCAGAATAAATAAAAAATATATTTCATTATTAAATAAATATATATATATCATATATATGTGAGGAATATATATATATATATATATATATATATATATGAATAATACATATATATATTCACATATATATTATATATTTATTTATTGAATTTTGTGAACAAATTAAATTGGGGAAAATTTTCTTGAAGAAAACTATCTACAGACAAATGTTTAACTGGGAAACCAATTTTTCCTCAAGGGAATTTTCACAATAAATATAACTGGTTTTCCTAATTTATGAGAGGGTTCCTATTTCTAAAAGAAAATTTACACAAACTTCCTCATAATAAAATTTAATGACTTCTATAGGCAAATTTAAACAAATCCCAAAAGATTACTAAAATAACTTCCCTCTAAATTTACATAGAGGCTTTCAAAACTAAAAATAAATTCTTAAATCATAGATTGTTTTCCTCTGAGTTTTTCCACAATAATTCAACAATAAAGAAGCCTTACAATTTTTGAAAACAATTTAAAGATTCTACAAAACAAAACACATAATCTTTTTGCACAGACAATCTTTCAATCACATTTAAACCAATTTAAGCAAAGCTTCTACTAAATTTAAATTTTGTACAAACAATCTTTCTCAAATAATTAAATAAATGAAATAAAACTTAAAAGAACCTGTTTTGTTGAAGCTTGAAGAAAATGAAGGTTGAAGTAGAGCCTCCCCTTCAAAGATCAATTTCCAAAGCTTTTCCCAAAATCACCACTTCTAGGCAGATGTGAAAATACAAAAAACCCTCAAAATTCCTGAGAACCCCTTTGTTTGTTTGTTTGTTTGTTTTTTTTTATCAATTTTCAACCAAAACCTCTCTCAAAAATAATATCTTCCTCTCCAAAAATCTCCCGTGAAGAAACTTCTTTCCTCAATTAAATTCCCTCCAAATAATTTCTCAACAAAGAGTAATTCATTGATTCTTCTCACACACATGTCAAATTAAAAATATCTTTTCAACAACCACAAATATTTTCTCAAAGCGTTTTTGCATTTTAAAATAATTTCAAATCACAATTTAATTCCAAATTGAAATTAATTAACACTAATTGAAATTTACAATTTAAAATTAAATTAATTTCCCCTTTTCTTTTAATTTTCTCAACAACATATTTAAATTAATTAATTTTGATTATTTAATAAATAAATTTAATTAATTAACTTAAATAAAAACTTCTATCCACAATGTATAATTTTAATTTAAATAAATATCAACACTATTTAAAGAAATAATTCTAAGTATTTATTTCCATACTCAAGAGCCCTTCATAATTAAATAATATTAAAACAAGCACCCCAAAAACACAACAGACTCGACTGATGACACACTATGGCTAGGGTGTAGACCTGACACAGGTAACCTAGCTACTATCTCCCAATCATCATACCGTTGGGTCGACACGCTCAAACCTGTGAATCCAGGTGGAGTCGATGTCATGTACCTGCAAACCTATATCCAAGGCATCAATAGCACATGCATATAAAATCATTATAAAACACACCATGAAGAGGAAATCATAGAATCATAGAGCGCTCACAAGCGAGTGATGCAATCATGTCCCCTACACCAATACAATATCACCAAACTGACACTTCCATCATTAATAAAATTCATAAGCAATAATTATGTCATAATAACCCAACATTATTTTTAATCAAAGCATGTCAAGTATAACATCGAAGAAAGTACATCTCATAACACACATAGTCCATGTCATTCTATAAGAAATGATAAAATATCAAAACATCTTAATCTAACATAAGAGCAAAACAGAGGGGTGTTACATTCTCCCCCCCTAGGGTTAAGCTTACTCTTGGAAGCCTGCAAAAACCCCAAGTACGAAATTTCACAACACACACATAAACCATGGTTCCAACACTGAACCACTACATACACCAACATAAAAATAACAATATCCAAAGTTATAATCCTCCAAGCCAAATCCATTGTCAAACTAAACAATCCCATAGTCTCAAAACACATATCCTAACATAACAAGAATCAAAGCAGAGGAAACAACATTGAAGGCACTTCCTCGGCCTCCTGTACCACAGGATTTTCATGAGCTCCAAAATTAGTTTCTTGTCCACTTCCAATAATCTCCACATCTGTACCCTGATGCTCTATCTGATGATGATCAACCGCTGCACTCATTCCACAAGTCCTTCCTGCATCATTCCTTGCTGGCTCAGTAACTGTCGATCTCTAACTGGTTCCAGGTGTGTTCCTCTGAGAACACTATCTCGCTAAGTGGCCCTATTGTCCGCAATTGTAACATCCTGTACCTTTACCTGTTGCAACCTTCACACGTTGTGCCGACTGCTCGAAGTGGAAGCACTTACAACGCCTCCAGTTTTGGTTCTTTCTAATATGAGAACCACTACCACCAGGTTGAGGATGTGACACCTTAGGCTTAGGTTCAGAGTGTTGTGGTTGCATACCACACTCCTATCCATAACCTAGCTCGGTAGGAAATTCCTCTAGCAAAGTACATAACCGAGGAACCAAACGCTCCACACAATTTTGTTGGTGGGGACTCAGAGAAGAAGAAATTAGATGATCATCTCCATGATCACCTCTCCCAAACATCCTATACACACAACCCACGAAAGGAGTCACCACCAAAAGACATACTTAACATACAAAAACTCAGAAATAAAGCACCATAACCAAGATTAAACATGCATAATACATATACATACCAACAAACAACACCGAAAATCACAACATAAGGTCACACAAGGGTCCATCAGGACACCAGAAAGCAACATACCAATCCATGATAGAAGAATCCATGAACTAAGAACATATAACCATCTCATATATATCAACATCACAATCAATGGTTTGATGGTGTTAGGCCACACGAAAGGTGAGACCATCCAAACAGGACCATAATGACTTGTCTCTTGTTGTATAAGGGGATTCGCCTCCAAGAGATAGTCATCACACATAGGTGAGTAGTGGGTTCTAGCTGCATAACAGCCTCACATACCCCCATCCTCTACATTTCCTGCATCTACTTCCTCGTACACACTCACCAAGTTTGCCTCATTCAAACTTGGAGAGGGACCAAAATACGACACATAACCAATAATGAAAACAACAAAGATAACTAGCTTAGCCATCAAGTTCATAAAGAAGAGCAAATTAAAGTTCCATTTCAGCAATAAATAAATAAATACGCATAATTCAACTCTAATCCAAATGTATTACCACTAGGGTTATAAAAAAATAAGATCACAAATCATGGCTAAACCTTCACAATCTAATATAAACAAAATGTCGACCCTCACAATCAACTAAAAAATCATCAATAACCCAAAGAAAGTTCACAATCTTTAAAATTGCACTATACAACACTATGTGACTAAATACTAGCCACCAACGAGGAAAAAGGAAACAACGTCCGGATAGAATGATAATAGCCCTCATGTGATGCAAAATAAGCATGCTATCCACATGACCCAGAGTGTATCCACAACTAACAAAATTTCATCACTTTACTTGGTCATATGCTAGTCGAAGAAGGCATGTACTGGTTGCATGCCACGTGGCAGTGTGTCTGTGGGTCCGTGGAAATAGGCACGTGCAGAACTCACCCCACACATGATACCTCATGGAGAAGACACACATAGGAAATCGTTGTAGCTAGAGGTATACATTGCTAGGATCTACCCATATGCTACCCGAGCAACATGGTCAAGGCAACCATGAGGATCCCTCTACAAGTGTTTGAGGCCCCATAACACTCATCGCACAAGTAGGCTAACAAATAAAATCTCATAATGTGCCTTCACGTGTCTCAACACGTGGCATCGTATAACATGACATCATCACCATCACTATGTCAGAACATGAATAGGGTGTGGCATTGTATCTCTTGCATCATGTCAAAACACATGTAGATAGGGTACATCTACATAATGCAATACGATAATATCACTATGGGGCTATCAAGCTTCACCTCTCATATGTATGAGGTTAACTCAATAATGCCAGATCAATGCCTCTACAGACGTCTAGGCATAACTAACAAACATGCTACTGTACTTAAGTCTATGGGGATTAGGCTAACTCTTATGGATCAAGTATCATGATCCAACATAAGGGAAAGTAGTGGGTACAATTTCCCGGGATTGGTTGAACTAAGACGCTCTACGCTGCATTATGCATATGCTACACACTCCACCCAAGGAACTTGTGACTGCTACTATCCCTTCATGGATTGAGGACCTAGAGAACCAAAAGAAAAAGAGATACTTTTGGTTACTCCTATATAGAAGATTCAACCTCACATGGGTTGGACCTCAATCAGGTTACAAACATGAAAACACACATAATGGTATGGTTAATCCCACACCAAAATGTGACTTTTCTTCATGGATGGGTACAAAGTATCACCATCACATGGACACACAAAGCAAGTACGGATTTCTTCAACATTCAAACAAGATACAGTTATTGGTTTCTTAAATTTACAAGGGGGTACAACTACATACATAATCCCATAGGAATATCCAATTCCCTACCCCATAGGCTACGTATCATAACTTTCCAACCACAACCTTATATCAGGTTACTTACACGCTACTCTCTTTCACAAAGGACATCATGCTAATGTAAAAGCCATGAACATGTTATCACTTAACACTCCACTAAAAAATTGACAAGGACAACATAGTGGACACAAATGTATCTAGAGGATCCGGTGTATGAACCTGGGGCTCTGATACCATGTGTAATGCCCCACCACGAGACCCTAAAGGAAGTTGCAACACAACATGGAAGCGTACAATTTTTCTTCTTCTTAAAAGTGCATTATTATAAAAAAAAGATGCATAAAACTTCATAACAACCTCTAAGGTAACGTGACAAGATTACATCAATAACCAAAACATACACACTACTTGCACTCAAATCAATTATTAAATTATTAACCATACCTTTAATTGCACATACTCAAAATAAGTATTGCAATGCTTGATGATTTGATTTCATTTTATAAACCTTCTAAGGATAAAGGTGGTTTGGGATTTGAAGAAGGACAAAGCTCAAAAGAAAATCAACCCCCTAACATGGCTAGCAATCAAAAGAAGACTCAAGGCAATGGCAAAAAAATCAAGAATCAAAGAAGCAATATTAGGATTCCTATAAGACAACCTAATGCTCAAA
Organism: Sequoiadendron giganteum; assembly: GCA_007115665.2. Lineage (NCBI taxonomy): Eukaryota > Viridiplantae > Streptophyta > Pinopsida > Cupressales > Cupressaceae > Sequoiadendron > Sequoiadendron giganteum. The sequence goes on from CM021105.1 coordinate 279,050,773, forward strand.
GGTACTCATATATAATGGTATTTTTTATTCATGCAATAGATTTAGAACTAGAGAAAAATATTATAGAAATCGAATAAAATAGAATGATGGAATGAATCAAAATACTTTATCATTCATCGGTCAATGTTTCAAATGCAAAAGAATTGGACATAAAGCTATAACATGCAGAAGTCAAATGTTGAACAAGATGATTTATCTATTCAAAGGCTATTGCTATTACTGGAATTTATTTGGACACAAGGATAACTGGTCCATGTATAGATTGAATAAAGGACAATCTAGATGGAAGAATGTTGCTTGTTATAATTATAGTAAACTGGGAAACTTTTCTAGAGACTGCAGAAGCATAAATATGAAAATAGATCATTCGATAAAAAGATATGAACCAATCACTAAGATTGATCTAGAAGAAGTTAAGAAGGAAATGGAAAGGATCTAGAGAAAGGAAAGAGAATTTGAAAAGCAAGGAGAATCAAAAGTATCAATTTCATTTGTGTCATCCTTTAGTGTAGATAATCCCGTCAAAGATTAAATCCAGATAGTGGCTAAGGGGGAGAAATAATAAGAAAATTTAATATCCCTTTTTGATATATGATGTCATATCATGACATTAATGCATTTATTGAAGGTGAAGAATTCAAAATTTCATGCGAAAGAAAGAAATTTAAGTATGTTAAGGAAAATTCATTCAATGAAAGGCATTTGTGGAAGAGAAGAAGCATGTAGAGAAAGCTTGAAGAGACCATAATGTTTCCATACCATAGAATTTTAGTGTTTGGATTTGGTGTGCAGGAAAGAGGTAAGTTACTACTGCTATAAATTATTCCCTCTGAATCATTCATTGAATTCTATTGAATGTGATGGATATACCTTGAGTCATAGACAATTCAATGAGATCAACACCACAATTTAAGAAGTACCTTGTTAAAAATCTAGAAATCAACCTCATGGATGCATTTTTCAGAAGTTCATCTTGGTGTTATTTTGACTAAAGCTATTGGGATATATATTCATAGGAAATTGGAGGAACCTACCTATGGAAAAGCATGCATATTGTGGTTTGAATAATTAACTAGAGATGACTTTACCCTAAAAACAGAAAACAACATGCTTACAAAGATGAAATTGGATGTGTGGGATCGATTTCTAGAATTTAGCAATGAAGAGAGATGTATTAGATTGGAACTTAATAGATTTCATGATCAATTTCTATGGCTTGAAAATTCATATATTTTATCTAGAGAGGCAACTAGAGATGTAACTAGTCTATTTTCCACCATACCTACTCTTGAATGCAATTTTGAAAAAGGAAAAGGATTAATGAAGAACATAGGTTTTAGAATAAATAATATGATAATTCAATATGAAAATTTGTTTATTTAACATCTGATTTTTGGTGGCAATGATGTTTCTGCTACCACAATTGACTTAGCATTAGAAATAGTTGAAAAAAGAACATAATATGATCTTTGTGAGTTTCTCCAACAACAACTGTTGGAAAATTTGAATGATATGAAGAAGAAGAAATACACATTTAGATATGGAACATTGATATTGTGTCTAACCTTCTACTATGAGAGGGAATTTATTGGTATAGAATTTGTTTGGGTAGATACCAAACTGGTTGCTCATCAGATCAAAGAATTGATGAGAAATATTAGAGATTTGGGTGCACAATAAGATGCCCTTGTTGCATTCATTTGAAAATTCCAGAGAAGAATGAATAAAAGAAAAAGGATTCCAAGAGAACTAGCCACAAAATATAAGGATGATATAACATTTTTGGTATCCATTGATAGCTGCATTATTAAGGTAGTTGAATTGAGAAACACATGGATTCCTGAGTTGGGGTATGAGAATGAAAAGGATTATGCTATTGGTTGTATTGAAATGTTAACTAACAACCCTTGAGATCCCAACAGACCTAGATTCAAAACTTACACTAAAGTAGCTCAAGAATTCTTGAATTCTCTAAGTTGATCTCTAGTAAATTAATGACTTTGGAGAAAAGAGAAACGTTACTAAGGTTCATGCATTAATTTCTTAGACTGAGCTATCTCCAATGAGACTCAAGCAACTAGCTAGGAGAAAGGTACATATTCAAATAGTTGCTAGAGCAGTCACCATTTCTTCATAACCTATTATGGAAAGCGCAAATTTATTATCTAATAAATTCAAAGAAGTGAAGAGTCAAGTAGTAAGTGAAATGGTCAATTGGGTCAAAGAAAAAGGATTGTTGGAAATTGAAGACAGGTGAAAGTGTACACATAACATTGCACTTGAGAGACTTAAAGAGGTTTGAGAGTGTGAGAAAGAGGCTAGAATTATATTCTCATTTTGTTGGACATGGCGTGATGCGATTCAAATATTCAATAATGCCGAGGACACAATTAAGACATAAATAAAGTATGCATCCAATGCCTTTAATCTAGCTTTAGATTTGGATGATCAAACTTGGTATAGATTAGCAAAGTTGCATGAAAAATATCTTGCATTACATAAGAAAAAGGATAAATGATTGAAATGTATGGGTAACTCAAATATCTAATAAAGATTAAGTGCACACCTATCTACTATGCTCTTTCTTTGGCTGATAGGATTCTGAACTCAAATATTATTCTCAAGACTCTTGGTTGAAGGAAAGGAAACCCTAGTTGATCTTAATTATCTATGAAAAGCCTTGTCAGAAGCAAAGAAGCTTTGGGAAGAAGGAAAATTCTCTTAGATATGTACTCTTAGAAAAATTCAAGGGACAACCTCCTTTGATTGATTACTAATAGCTATTGTTTTAGATGTACTCCTCAGGGGGAGTATTCAAGTATGTAAAGGAAATTTTTAAAGGATTCAATATATTTTTATCCTTTTCCAGTGATTTCAAAGGGGGGAGAAGGTATCATGTGAAGGGAGAGAAGGTATCATGTGAAAGGAGAGGTATCATGTGAAAATTTTTTGGGGGAGAGAAATGAAAAGTTAAGAAGATTTTTTTTGGATTTCACATCATGTGTTGCCATCAATGACAAAGGGGGGGATTATTGGAAATTGGAAGGTTTTCATTGATGTCAACAATGGAAATTGGAAGATTTTCATTGATGTAAATTACTTGTATAGTTTAGTAGCTGCTCTAGTTTGAGCTATATTAATCCGGTACTGGAAGATTGTTGATCCGGTATTTTGATCTGGATTATCTTATTTTGTAAGATTCAATCAAAATATGATATAATGTTCTATCTCAGCATCATTTGCATCCACTGACAAGATTTAAATTGACTTGGTTATATGGTTGGAAAGATACAGTTACTAGTAGTTTGGAAAATAGTGTTATGCTTATATACTAGTTCAATGCGTTAGTTTTTTGGTCTAGATTCTACCTCAAAGAAAGATATCTCTACAGGACCTTGTACACAGATTCAGGTCTAAAAGTTACATCTTACCCCAAATTTTTGTGATGATATGTGAAAACATTCAAAATATATGGGTAATAACATTCTACTCTAAGAACTACAGTAAGTTTCTGTACACTACATTCATGTGAGAGATTTCACATTCTCTCATGATTAATTATTTTTCCTTGCAGAGTTGAAGATAAGTTATTTGATGTCATCTAAATGAGAATTTGATGTGTTAACAAGTTTGTATGTTACACGTTTGATGTATTGCATATATGTTTGGAGTTTTTGATGTTTTAGGTCTAAAATCTGGTTGACCTAGTTATGAATTTGAATCATGAAGATTAAAAATGTGTTCTGAATGATCCATGCTGACTAATACCTTTTATTTAATGCATGTGTTGGGCATGAAGATGAATATTATTTTTGAGGACAATGCCAACAAAGTTGGTTTTGATTTAAAATGGGGTTTCTCTAATTAGGCCGAGTAACTAGAGAATACAAATGTATATGGTATATATATATAAGACATTTTTTGAGAAGAGGTGTGTGTGTATAAAAAAAAAGGTGAGAGATAAAAAGGGATAAAAATATGAGTGAAAATGAGTTAAATTGTACATGTGATTAGACAAAATTGTTGACTACACTTACAAAGAAGTGTTTTATATACCGTGCTTCACATGAACTAAAATCTAGCACAAGGAAGACACATTCTATCATAGTTCATCTCTTGGAAGTGAACCGTACTCTATTTTATAAATTATTTCAAGTTGTGAGACTTGAAGGATAGTGTGTCTTGGAAGTGAGCCATTGCAATATTCTATATCCGAATATATTATATTGTGAGTTATCCTCATTGTGGTTTTTCCCAATTTGGGTTTTCCATGTAAAAATAATAGTGTTCATGTGTATTGTCATCTTGTGTTGATTCCATTCTTTCACTAATTGTTACAATTATAATTATGCTATTTCTTGGATGAATATTATGCAAATGGTTTGATGGAATACTGATTCAGCCCCTCTCAATATTTTGGGTGTTCATCAATAACTCCTAATTTAAAATGTATATTCAAATATAAATGTTTGAGAATTTAAATATTTAAAATTGTAGATTTGAATTGGAAATATTACATAATTATTTTAGAATATATAAAATTTAAATTTTGGTCATATATAATGGTTCACAATATTATATAAATGATTAAAATTTTAACTATAAAACTATATGCAAGAAATTTATTTCAAATTTATGTTCTTTTTTTATTTGTAAGCCTTTTTTCTCTACTCAACTTGATGTTTCTTCCCTACCCCATGTTTACCTAGGTATTGTAACTTTTTCTTTTTTGTTGGTCATGTGGTTGTGGCTTACAATTTTTCTTTGTATTTTTTTCTTTATGCATAATCCAAAAATGAGATTATATTAAATATAATCTTATTAGGGTTAAAATATACAATTATGTTTAATATATTTTATTTTTAAAGTGGATATATATTTAAAAATAAGCCAATTTTAAATATAATAACCATAACCCTAACCCTAACCTTAACCCTAACCCTAATTAAACCTTGATCATAATTAAATCCTAACCTTGATATAATTGAAGCCTAATCTAAACCCTAACTCTAACCCTAAATAAATCTTAGCTCTAACACTACCCATAATTGAACCTTAATCCTAATTAAGTTTTCACCCTAACCGAATTGAACCCTAATCAAAATTTAACTATAACCTTAACTTGAAGATTTATCCTATAACCCTAATTGAATCCTAACCCCAATTCTAATGAAACCTTAACCCTAACCCTAATTAAACCTTATCCGTAACCCTAAACCTAATTTAAACTTGATCCTAATCTAATCCTAATCATAACACTGACCCTAATTCTAACACTAACCCCAATTGAAACCTAACCCTACTATCGACTAAACCAAAAACCTAACCTAGCATTAAATCTAGCCTTAAACAAACTTTAACTATAACCCTAATTGAGCCTTAATCCTAGTCCTAATTGAATCCTAACCCTAACCCTAAATTTGAACCCAAGTCTTATCTTATATCCCAAACCCTAACCCTAACCCTAACCTTTATCCTAATTAAAATATAACCCTAATCAAACTATAAACATAGCCCTAATTGAACCCTAATTAATTTTAAATTTTAACCCTAATGGTAGCCCTAAATTTTACCCTAATATTTACCCCAATCATAGACCTACTTCCTTAAACCCAATATTTATCCTAAAACCTTAACCTTGACCCTAACCCTAACCCTAATTTAACCCTTATTGATCTCCAATCCTAAATAAACTATAACCCTAATCCTAATTTAACCTTGGCCCTAATCCTAATTCTAACCCTATCCATTATCCTAATTCTAATCTTGAACCTAATTATAACCCTTATTCTAATTATAAGTGTAACCATAATTTTAACCTTATTTATAATCCTAACCTAATTGAACCCTAATTATAATCTTATTTGAACCCTAATCAAAATTTAATTGTAACCTTAAGTTGAAGATTTATCCTATAACCTTAATTGAACCCTAACCCTAACCCTAACCCTAACCCTAATCAAATCTCAACCCTTAATATAACCCTAACCCTAACCCTAATTAAACCTTGATCCTAATGTAATACTAATCGTAACACTAACCCTAATTCTAACATTAACCCTAATCGAACCCTAACGATAATCTCAACTAAACCAATACCCTAGCCTAACATTAAATTTAGCTTTAAACAAACCTTAACCCTAACCCTAGTCCTAATTGAATCCTAACCCTACCCCAAATCCTAACCTTAAATTTGAACCCAATCATTATCCTATAGCCCCAACCCTAACCCTAACCTTTATCATAATTAAAACCTAACCCTAACCAAACTATAAACATAACCCTAATTGAAATCAAATTGTAACCCTAATCGTAGCCCTAACTTTAACCCTAAGATTTACCCCAATCATAGCCCTAACATTAAACCCAATATTTATCCTAAAACCTTAACCCTTACCCTAACCCTAACCCTACCAGAAACCTTATTGATCTCTAACCCTAACCCTAATTGAACCTTGGTCCTAATCCTAATTCTAACCATGTCTATTATCCTAATTATAATCTTGACACTAACTATAACCCTTATTCTAATTGTAACTGTAAACATAATTTTATCCCTATTTGTAATCCTAATTCTAATATGAACCCTAATTTTGATGAAAATCCAAATTCTAATGATATCCCTAATCCTAACTACAATCCAAAGCCTAATTATAGCCCTAATTCTAAACCTAACCATACCTATAATTATGAATCTAATAATAATCATAATCTTTATCATCATCCTAATTATCATCTTAGCCCTAATTCTAACCCTAAGATAATTATAAAGCTAACCCTAAATCTAAGTGCAATACTCTTTTAACTCTAACCTTCTCGAAATGCTATCTTAACCCTAACCCTAGTTATATCCCTAATTCCAAAACTTTCTAAACCTAACATTAACCCCTATTTCTAAATTTAGTGTCAAACCTATTTCTATTCTAACAATAATTGTAACCATCACTATAATCCTCACCCCATTCCTAACTATAATCTAACCTAAGCCTTAATTCTAACTCTAGTGAAAATCCTAAACCTAACTCTAGTTATAATATCATTCCAATCTTTCCATAGTAGCACATATATCTAGAGCTAAAAGTTAGATGTGTTAAATTTTAATCCATCCAAGGGGAAAATTATATTATTTAGGATAAATATATCATTGCACCTTAGATTATTTTGGAGGTGAAAAAAGGTGGATACATATTTAAAATCCACCTCATTTAACTCTGCTCATCTAGACTTACACTAATGTCTTCTATGGATGTCATCTTGTCACTCCATGGTGCACAACTCCACTTGTGATCATGTGAAGAACAAAATATTAGTACAATAGGTTATTATTGACCATCTTTGTTATTTTGAAGCACAACAAGAGTAGTGGTATAGGATGTGTAAGAGAGGAAAATACATAAAGTTTCAAACTAATATGAGCTTACAAAGGTATATATATCTTGAAGATATTCCTTGATTTACACATGCATTAGCTAGTTTCTCACTTGAAAAAAAAATTCATTGAAATACTCAAAAAGATCAATGAAAAGGAGGAAATCAATAATGGTATAATATTCTTCACCATGATTTTTTGAGAGAAAGTTAGGACCAACATCAATAGATGGAACTTAATTTGTGGTGTTACAATTGTCCTATTCAATGTGTAGGAATATCTCTTCCCTTTTTAAGTCGACCTCTTCAAAATATAGGTCCATTTGATAATGTGGGAAAAACATGCCATTTTCATAAGGAAAGAAAGACATGACTTGAATACAAGAAGTAAAACATGGTTTAGCTCCTAATATTCTTCTAATGGTTGGGACTAAACTAGTTGTGTCTCATCATTTGGATTAGCTCCTTCTAGAACATCATGTTTATGATATTGTTGCTAGTAAGAGACACTGCTAGTATCAGTTGGTGTTGTCACTGATGGCAACCCTAGTCGATGATCAGATCTACACATTATGATTCAATCATACTGACATGAAGATTGAAGATTGTCAAGGAAGAAAAAAATATCCAATAAGACAATGCTCATCGATCTGTATGAAGATTTCATGTTACTATTTTGTATTGCACATCCTAGGGAATGTTTGTTGGTATATTATCTATGTTACTATTGAAGCGCATCAGATCGTATCAATTCATGTGGAATTTAGAAGATTCAGTTGATCTATTCTCAGTTTTTCTTGTATTGGGGCCAACTTCATGAATGTATTAAGTCGTGGATGTATGAGAACTATTTGGTCAAGTATTTCTATGTTTTCATATCTTTGTTTGGGTCCTAGCCAAGTTGTGGCTGACTATTAAGGGTACACATTGCATATCTCTCATGATTTGAGTCGACAGTTGTAATTTTCTTGTGTTCTATTGAAGCCGACAAAGTGTAATTGAATCCTATGTTGTAGATATATATATATATATATATATATATGACCATCCGTATCATTTTGATGTATGTATAGTGTGTGTATGGGTGCGAATTGCGAGTAGGAGTAGAGATGAAGAGCGATAATGTGTAGTTTCACTTGCACATAGAAGATCTGTGTTGTGTGTATAAGCATAACAGAGAAGAAGTGTAGAATTAGTCTATAGGACAATAGATCTATTTTTGTACCTAACTGGAACTGTAATCAGGCATTTGTAGATGCTAATTTTCTTAGTTCAATTTCTCATATGGTTTTAATCTAATTTTCCTTGTAAGGCAGAGAGCCTTCCCTTTGAGCAGTGAGATCTAGGTAGTGCGCGTGAATGCAAGTGCATTACCCATTTTGTAATCTTCATTTGAATATACTTAGATCAATTGTGGATTGGCCATCCACCTTGGTTTTTCTCGTAATAGGGTTTCCACATAAAAATCTTGGTGTTATGGTGTTGTGTTTATTTTCATGTTTATGCACTATGGTTGAATGTTACTAATGCTTTGATGATAAAGGTTAATAAAGTTATTTTTTGCACAAAACTAATTCACCCCGCCTCCTAGTGTAGCTTATTTCCAACAATTGGTATCAGAGCTAGTTCCTCTAAAAAGAGTCTATCCACTTGGGGACATCTTGAAAGGTGTTTTAATGGATTCAAGTAGTCTTCAACAACAACTTTTAGTGGCTCTGGATGATCTTGATCAGTCAAAGGATAAAGTTCAAAAATTGCAAGAAAATATCTTAGATGCTGAGAAATTCATTGAGTCCCTGAAAGATAAAATTAATAATTCCAAAGAGAAGAGAAAGGAACTATGTGGTCAAATTAAGCGGAGTGTCAATTAGAGCATTGAAGAAGAAAAAATCAATCAAGCCCTGAAAGAAAAGACAAAAGAATGTGAAAAGATTACCAGAGATAATACAGTTCTAAAGCATGAGATGGAATCTATGATGATGAAGATGACCAAGAAGATTGAAGACAGTAATAAAAATGAAGAGAACTTGACACAATCCCTGAAGGAAAAATCTGAATTATGGAACTAATTGGATAATGAATTGGAAAAATCTAAAAATAGTGAAGAGTCACTTGAAAAGAAGATGGATAATCTCATGAATGAACTTACTACTGTAAATGAGTATAAAGAGAAGTTCAAATCTAGTTCTGCCATGCTTGATGAACTAATTAGTAGTCAAAGGACTCATGGTGAAAAGTGAGGTCTTGGATATGAAGAAGGAGAAAGTTCCAGATCTGAGCAAAGCAGATTCAAAAAAGGAAATCAAATGAACAAATCTGGAAGGTATCTGGTAAGGCAACCTAATGCTAAAAGATTTAATGGATATTGTTTCAGTTTTAATATGTTTGGACACATGGTATCTCAATGCCCAAGTAGAATGAATCAAAGTGGTCCATCATTCTTAGGTCAGTGTTTTAATTGTCATAATATTGGTCATAAGTCAAATGAATGCAAAAGTATGATGAATCAATTTCATAGAAACATCAAATGCTACACATGCAATAGAATTGGCCATACTGCTAACCAATGCAGATCAAAAGGAAATCAACGAAACAACTGGTTTGGAAAGAGAAATTTTGTGTTCTAAAATTGCAAAAAATTTGGTCATATTGCAACACATTGCTGGAATAGAAAAGGTCTAGTAAAACAAAGGAAAAACATGTAGAAGGATATCAAAGGAAAAGGAAAAGTCATTGTAGATGTAGCCAGGCAACAAATGCAAAAGAAATGGGTAAAGAAATAACCCTCTACTGAAGAAAGTGTGCTAGCACTAGAACTTGCTTCTGGTAATTCCTCCAAGAATTAGTCTTAGGCCTTTGGCCTAGGGGGAACTATTAAGAAAATCATATAAAATCCTAATTGACAAGTGACACCAGATGTGGATGTGTACAGTAGATGCATAAATGATCAAAAATGTTGTTTGATTTCATTGAAGGAAATGATATGCCATATTGGAGGTCCACATATGTTTTATCCATCATGGTGTAGAGATATAGAATAACTGGATGTATTAGGGTTGAAGCATTTATTGTGACAAAAGGGTTAGGTGTGCAAACAATAAAAGGTCATTTCTACACTTCAATTTTCACCTTGTACTTGGAAGAAAAGAAGTTTGGAGAGCTCATAGGTGATCATTGGCAATTTGAGGCAAGATTCAAGCGTCAAAAGTGTTTCAACATTCAAATTGTGATCCTATGAAAAAGGTATTCTCTAGAAAACTTTACAAGATTGTGATTTGGAAAAATTAATACTCCTCTAGTAGTTGAAGTGAAAGATCGACCTTGTCCCAAATTTAAGTGCAATCCTTACAAATCCCTTGAGACCGATCCTCTAGGAGCAGTTTCGTCTATTCCATACAAAGTATTAGACATAGAGGACATTAGGGTTTATATCCATGCCAATATTAAAGAACTAGGAAGTTCTCAACTAATGAATTTGTACAATACTCACATCATTGGTGAAGAATATTGTGTAAATCCGAAACATAAAATCTTGGAAACAAAGAAATTCACACAGATGGTTGAATTTCCCATATTTCAAGAGTCAGAATGGGTTTGTTATGTTTTAAGTCGAGTGCATGATGAATTTATGTGGCTAACTATTCTGTTCAAAATTACAAAGGAAGCTATTAGTGCTATAATTGGTCTAAATTCTTCTAATCGACTACCAATTTCGAAGTCTATGAAAAACCAAATGGTCACTAATGCTACAACCTTTATATATGATAGAAAGGTTGATAACATTATCGATATAGATGTGAAATTTTCATCTATGGTCATTGTATACAAAATTTATCATTTTAGCCGAGACAACTTTTGTATCCAACACAACAATTTATGCCACCTATCAAATGACAAAGGAAAATGCAGATTATGATCTCTGTGAACTAATGAGAAGTCAACTAATGGAAAATCTGGCAAAGATTAAGAAGGATAAGAATAACTCTTTTAAATATGGTACCCTACTTTTATGTTTGTTCTGTTATTTCATGGGTGAAGTTTTGGGAGTTGGAAAAGTTTAATGGAAAAAGGACAAGCTGGTAGCCGAAAAAATCAAAGATCTATTATACAATGTTGCAGATGTCAAATTAAGGAATGTAACTATTTGGGGATACTTCAAAGGTTTTTAGACTATGATACAAGCAAGGGAAAGGATTCCCACCTCTATTGTAGAGAAATACAAGGACTTAATTTTCTCCATGGTGAGTATTGATCAGTGTATGATGGAGGCCATTGATCCCAGGACAATTTGGATCATGCCTATGGGATATGAAGTCGATGAGAAATTTATGGATATATACACTCAACACATATTGAGAAAACCGGTGGATTCGACAAAAGAAAGGTTCGGTACATATGTAGAGAAGGATAAACAGTTGCACAACGAGCTCAAAAAACCTAAAGTTACTAAAAGAGTCAGAAATGAGGTAGAAGTTCTTGCATAAAGTATGGGAGTATCTACAAAATACTATAGAAGCTAGAAAAAAGGAAAGAGGCTGAAGCAACAAAGAAGACAACTAAGGAAGCAAAAAAAGGTCAATCAGCTGGTCCGACAACACCATCTACCCAAGCTAGAATAAATAGAAGCTCTGCATCCCATTCAATCCCTACAACACAATCAATCCCTATGAAAATTGAATCCAAGGGATCCGATAAAGATGGGAAGAGGAAGAAAGATAAGAGAAAAAGAGTGTATATTTTTGTTTCTAATGACGAGAAAATAGATTCTGGTGAAGAATTAAAAGAAATCAGACATCAAGGCACCAATGCAACATCAATCACAAAAGACAGACCTTATGGTGGAGATAACTAGGCAAAGAAGAAAGCAAAGACTGAAAAATGAGGTATGTCAGTAAAAGCAGTTGAAAGCTATGATTAAGAATGGAAACCTCAAACCACTTTGTGAATGGTTTTAATGAATTTGACAAAATAATTCTTTAAGAAGCAACAATAAAGCACATGAATATTTTCAATAAAGTTTTGATAGAAATAATGCCAAATCTGTCTAAAAGCTTATACATGACATATTAGATATGAGGAGATTTAACACTAGAAATGAAGCAGAACAAATGAGAGAAAGGATCTTAGCAGAGCTATGTCCGGTAATGACAATGGATGAGATGAAGGAGTTCCTAAAAATATCCAATAGAGAATTCAAGAACAAATCAAGGGTAAAAAAACTCATGATTGGCCAAATAGATGAAGTCATAAAAGAGACGACAAATTATCAGAAAGATTTTGTTAAATGATAGAATTGATGTTGTTACTAAGGGAACACATGTTGAGGAAGTTTCCTCTAGTCCGAAAAGGGAAGCATAAGAAGAAAATGTTGAAAACATTGTATGTGATCCTGAAAATGAAAAGACAAATGATGACATGATTGAGGATACTCAAATACCTCCTTCAGTAGACAACTCAAAAAATCCTATGGAAGTTGGAATTTCTGAAAAATGTATCAGTTGGGATAATGGAAATCAATGAAGGAAAATTAGAACCTACAAACATGGAAGAAATAGCTAAAGAGAAGAAAGATAATGTAAAATCAATCCTGGTTGAAGCAAGAGACACTACTGAGGCAAAAAAGAAATTTATGGTTGAACAAAAGGAATAATTGGATACATAACTGATTGAAGGTCCTATTGACTTGTCTACCTTAAGCTCGATCCAAAAAATGAAAGTAGCTATGATTGCTCAAGAATAGGCTAGAGAAGAGATACTAAAATCACACATTAAAGATAATGAACTACTAAATCTTACATCTAGAGTATTGGAGAAGATAATGCCATCCTACATGAAAGATCTGACTAGTTCATCCTCTAGTGAATTGAAAAGGATTATCAACTCAATTGACACTCACTTTGAGTCACTAGAAAAGTTAGCCATGGTGAAAGTACATAATTAATTTGATGTTAAAAGGTTTGATGGATTGAAAAAGATGATTGTCAAAGAGAAAATTCTTTTAACCACATGTGTAAAGAATGTGCAGAATGCTTTATTAGAAGGTAGTAAGATCTACAAAACATGTTTGTATTTTTCATAGTTTACTAAAGGAAATGAGAAAAAGGTAAAAGATCTGGAAAACCAGTTATGTACCATATCTAAATCATTTGACCCTCTAGCTGGTGGTATTGGAAAGATAAAGAACGAAGTGATGTCTTTGCTTGATAAGATAAAAATCCTAAAGCATGAGAATGAAAAAATTATTTCCAAGACTTGTGAACTTAGAAACATAATCTATCCAAAACTTGACATATTGACAAGTGCTTGAAAGGAAGGAGAGGAAACTATAGTAGTGGTTGATCCGGCCAACCTGGATTCCGCAGAGACACAATATTATTTGATCTGTGGTCACATCACAATCCTGGAGAGTCTCAAAAGATTTTGGGACGCAAATTTGATTCAGCTGAAGAAAGAATTTGCAGATATCTTTCAGCTCATGTAAGTCGACCTAGTAGTTTTGCATAATAGTTTTGATCAATTGATCCATTTTTGATATGCGATCCCTACCTTTTCTATTTAAGTCAAATGGGGAGAACAGTGGAGTGAAAAATCTTCAATTATCTCAGCCCGAGAGAATTGTATTTTGAATTTTTGGGTAGTAGTGTAGTCTATCTTGGTACTAGTCCAACTCTTAGTCATTTTTCACTAAGTGTTGCCATCAATGCCAAAGGGGGAGATTGTTGGAAAGAGACACTACTAGTATCACTTGGTGTTGTCATTGATGGAAATCCTAATCGATGATCAGATCCACACACTATCATTCAATCGTATCAACATGAAGATTGAAGATTGCCAATGAAGAAAAAGGTATCTGATAACACAGTGCTCATTGATTTGTATGAAGATTTAATGTTACTATTTTTTATTGCACATCCTAGGGAATTTTTGTTGGTATATTATCTACGTTACTACTGAAGCACAATGGCTCGTATCAATTCATGTGGAAGTTAGAAGATTCAGTTGAGCTATTCTCAATTTTTTTTGTATTGGGGGCGACTTCATGAATGTATTAAGTCACAGATGTATGAGAACTAATTGGTCAAGTATTTCTATGCTTGTATATCTTTGTTTGGGTCCTAGCCAAGTTGTGGCTGACTATTAAGGGTACACATTTCATATCTCTCATGATTTGAGCCGACAATAGTAATTTTCCTGTGTTCTATTGAAGCCGACAAAGTGTAATTGAATCCTATGTTGCGGATATATATATATATATATATGATTGTCTGTATAATTTTGATGTATGTATAGTGTGTGTATGGGTGCAAATTATGAGAAAGAGTAGAGTTGAAGAGAGATAATGCATAGTTTCACTTGTGCATAGAAGATCTGTGTTGTGTGTATTGAGCATAATAGAGCAGAAGTGCAAAATCAGTCTATAGGACAACATATCTATTTTTGTACCTAACTGGAACTATAATTAGGCATTTGTAGATGCTAATTTTCTCAGTTTAAATTATCAGATGGTTTTAATCTGATTTTCCTTGGAAGGAAGTGAGCCTTCCCTTTGAGCAGTGAGCTCTAGGCAGTGTGCTTGAGTGCAAGTGCATTCCTCATTTTGTAATCTTCATTTTAGTATACTCAGATCAATTGTGGATTGGCCCACCATGGTTTTTCCCCTAATAGGGTTTCCATGTAAAAATCTTGGTGTTATGGTGTTGTGTTTATTTTCATGTTTATGCACTATGGTTGAATGTTACTAATGCTTTGATGATAAAGGTTAATAAAGTTAATTTTTGCACAACATTGATTCACCCCCCCTCTTAGTGTAGCTTGTTTCCAACAATTTTATCATCTCTTTATCATTTTCTTCCCACCACTATAATGGGTTTTTATTTTTCTCTTTCACCTTTGTAGAACTACTATTCCTTAGCTTATTCTCTATGCTTTTCTTTTTTTTATTGTTGTATATGGGATTTTTATCTAATCTAGTAACATTAACAATACTTCGTGTAAGTACTTTTCTATCTCTTCATTTATATTCATTTCATACTTACACTTCTACTTCTACATCTATATGGGCTACTTTTTTTTTCACATTGTGGTTTGGACTTATGGGATTTTGATTGTATAGGTTCTCTTGGATAAACAATAATATGAGTGGAAAAATCATATGATTTTTTAAAAGGGGTGAAAATAATTTATTCAAGGGAAAGATAAAAAATACAACAAGATTACTAGATTCCCATACTCATCAAGATATACACCAAAGTCGGGTCCCAATGAGAATACATGAAGAGAGAACCCAAGATACAACCAAGCCTATAAACACCAAAACCATGAAAGAAACCATCTGAACTAGACTCAAAGCTAAACATTCTGACCCTCATGGTAAGACTAAAGTAAAAGTTGACTTTTTTGTTAATCTAACTTATCCCAATCCAACACATTCCATTCCCACATTCCTCTAGGGGCCCATTTATCTAGACAATTATAAAATTTGTTTCATTCCATAAAAATGTGAACAAAAGAGATAATATCAAAGTTTGAAGCAAGATGGAAAATTTATTTAGATATCAAAACCAATCTCCATGAAGAATCGTGAAAATATCTCTTATCAAGTAGAGAGACCAAAATCATGGAATCCCTTTTATAAATTAGCCTCCTCCATCCTAGCTCATAGGATTTCTCCAAATCCTTAATAATAGCCCAAGCCTCTATCTAATTATTAGAGTGTACCCCCATGTAAATGGAGAAGAAAAACAAAAAATATCCCCTACTATCATGAGGAACTCCTCTGATACCAACAATGCTTGAGTTTCCTTGAGAAAATCCATCAGCATTAATTTTGAAGAAACCATTAGGATGAGGACTCCACTTACTCGAATGATTCACCTTCCTATAGAGTTTTTTATTGCTTCCTAGATGAGCCTGGGAGGTGATGGGGAAAGAAAGCTCAAGAAGAGTAGTGGTATATGATTCTGATAAAGATAAAGACTCCCCCAAGTAAAATTTAGACTCAATAGTCTCTTTAAGCATACTCTTTACCTTATACCAAACTTGCAAAACCACACAATGACACTCCTAGAAGATATGTCGATTTATATCTAGCTATGTTTTCCCAATAATAAGGGAAGGCCCCAACTCCCAAGTTGCCACTATAAATGAAGAAAAAGATAGAGGAAGGCTCAAGTTCTCCCAAAATTCATGTAGAGATGAAGCATACATAAAAGGTCTTTTCTAGAGCTTCCACCAAACCCTCCAAATTTCTATAGAGAAAGAATACTAAAAAAATATGATTAGTACTTTCTTCACTACACCTACATAGGAAAGAGAGTGACGAGCCACAAAAACCTCTTTTCATAATATTTCCCTAGGTGAGGCATTTTTTTTGACTCAATAGCCATAGGAACATATTTCACTTAGGCCAACTAATTTTATTCCAAACACAATTCCACCAAGGGAACACTCTCAAGTTACCTTGTCGAGACTCCAAAACTACATACCCTTGAGCCATTGAATAAATACCTTTAGAATAATAGCCCCAAGCAAGAAAATTCCTATCTTCTAAGAAACAACAAGGCTCCTAGAAAGAATAGCTTAGCTAAATTATTTTCCTCCTCTTTAGAACCATCTCTAGGATATATTTATAAATTTCATCATTGGTAAATCGAAGAGCTCCCCAAATAAGAACATTTAAACCTATCCACACTAGACCACCAAATAGCTAAATTTTTTTCACTTAAGGACCAAAGTTGGGGAAAAGAAGAAAGAACATGTGGATGGCCATCCCAAGGGTCAGTCCAAAAGAGAGCATGCTCACCTTTATGAATAATCTAGAAGAAACCATCCTTAATGAGAGTGGATCCCCTTTTAATAGTGATCCAAATCATAGATCCCTTACCAATCAATTTTAATTGTGGAATGTCCTCATTTCCAACTCCTCATAAATATTTATAATTAAGAATGTGTACCTAGGGCTTCTTCAAAAATTTGCACCAACTCTAATATAACTTTGCAGTTGGAGCTTGATTTTTCAACCTCAATTGCCTAAGACTAAGACTAACATTATCCTTTGGTTTGTATACCTGGTCCCAAATACTAGACTCCATTTTTTATTATCAAGATTTCTAGCCCACAAAAAGTTTTTGGCAAGGAAAAAAAACTCCTTAAGGAAGCTCTTATGACAAGATAGCACCATAAACCTATACATAAGGAGAGCTTGTAAGGTATGATAAAAGAGTCAAACTTCCTACAAAGGATAACCATTTGAAGGTCCAATGGTTAACCTTTAACCAAAATTTGTCTAGGATTTTTTGCCAATGACTCTTTTGCAAGGTACCAAACATAGGGGATACCCAAACAATCTATAAGAAGTTTTCCAATCTAAAAGTGAAGAATGTTAGCAATTCTATTTTTGATCAAATTAAAGAAGATACTAGACTACCCTCATTAATCGGTTGACTAGATGCAACCAAGTATATATCCAAAGCTTTCTAGAAGTTAACCTCCTCACAAATTCTAGCAAGACCCATAAGAGTAGTGTCATCCACAAACTAGATATGAGACTAAGAATCCAAACGTTGTGCCCAAATCCAACCATGAATTAGGCCCATTTCCTTATGCTGCTTCAACAACCTATCAAGATCCTGAACCATTAAGATAAAGAAGGGGATAGTGGGTTTTCTGGCCTGAGTACTTGAGAAGAAGAAAATGTAGGTGAGGGGGATCCATTAACTAAAATAGAAAAAGAGGAAGAGGTCACACAACTCATGAACCAAGATATTCACTCTAAATGGAAGCCAACATCCAATAACATACACTGGAGGAAGGACTAGCTAGCTCTATTATAGGCTTTAGACATATCCAATTTAATGAACATGTAATTCTTATTTGAAGAGGAAATGGAATAGATAGTCTTGATTTCCACCACTCTACCATCAATATTTTTTTTCCTTTGACAAAACCTCCCTATTCTAGGGAAATAAATGGAGCCAAAAAAATATTCAACCTTTCATCAATTAGCTTAGTGATAATATTGAAGGTCATATTACACAACACAATAGGCCAAACAGAATCTAAGGAATTAACATCATATTTTTTAGGAATTAAAGCAAGAAAGTTGTACTTTATGGCCTTGAGCATCTGCTTGTTAGTTTGATATTCACATAAAATTTCCAACAAATATGATTTGAGAGTATCCCAAATCTCTTGAAAAAACTCTATAGGAAAACTATCATGTCCAAGAGCCTTTCCTTTATTCATCTAAAACATAATGTTTTCAAGCTCCTCCAAAGAGACAAGAACTAAAAGGGATTTGTTTATATCATTTGATACAACAAACATAATACAATCCAAGACAAGATTCTCCTCAGTCAGAAAATATGGATCATTCTCTATGAAAAGAGAAGAGTAAAACCCGACCACCTCCTTAATAATACCTTGAAACAAATTTAATTATTCCCCTTGGGCTGATATAAGATATGCAATAATATTACAACTTCTATGATCCTTTATTGAATTATGAAAAAGGTATTATTTTTCCCCTTCCTAAAGCCAATCAATTCAAGATTTTTTTTCCCAAAATATATCCTCTTGCAACTCCCATTCAACAAGTTACCCAGAGCATCTAGTTTCTTCTTGAAGAAAATCCATTATCATTCCCTCTTAATTTTGAATGTGATACTATCAAGATGATCTTGCATCTATTTATTCAAAAGGAAGATGTTACCAAAATTAGTTCTAATCCATTTATTGATCTTGTATTTTATAAATTGGAGTCTCTTGAAAAAGGAGAACATTGCAATACCAAAGGTATAATTCCCTTTTGACCACCATTGCTCCACTAAGTGGTGCAAATTAGAAACAAAAAGAAACATAACCTGGAATTTAAAAGGAGGTTGTTTAGACAAATAGAACAAAGAGGAAGATAAATTGATCAACTAATGATCTAAACCTTTCCACCCTAGGGTTTTAGAGGAAGAAGCCCAACTATTAATAAAGAACAAGAAAATTATCCAGTCTCTCAAAAATAGAACACTCCCCACACCTTCTATTATGCTAGGTGAGAGTTCCATTATTTGGTTTCACATCCACCAACTTAAGAAAAACAATATTATTACACATAAAGGAAGGAGAAGGACCCATATCCGATTGCGGAGTCGTCATCGAAGTCCATTTGTGGAGAGACAAGATTCTCATTTGAAGGTACGAAACTTGAGCTTGGTGCTTGATATCTAACATATCCCATGATCTAATTCATCCTTTGATTCTAAGGGCATTTGGATCTGGTGTGTTTGTATGAATCATGGAAACAAAAAAACACATTAGATTTCTCGGCCTATGCTCCTCTTTGCGGAGGTCCTCGATTTCTCAGCTTGTAGTTGTTGAAAGGTTCAAAGTTATTCCTCTTCGACTAGTACAACTGCTGAGGTTGTTACTAATGAGGCTGGTACTATTGTTGTTGTGGATACGATGGTGGTGTGGGCAGTGCTTGCTACCCTTGATTGGGTCACTATCTCATTAATATAGTCACTTCATTTACTACCTTTCATAGCAATGGATCTGCTGATGCTTGGACCAGTGGTCTTATAACATCACCCTTCATATTTCTCATTGTGATCATATGATCCCCAATCTTGATAGCCTTCTCTTGAGCAACTTGCAAGTCCTCTTCGTGGCTTCCTTTGATGAAAAAGGCTATCTCCAAGGGAAGGGCATTGATTAATTTTCTCATCAAAATCTCATTTGATGGATTGAGTGTGTGAGAGAGACATGTAAGAAGGTAGTTAAACCTTGCAATGAACTCACTCATCAGTTCTATAGGCTCCATCTTAGAGTTTGATAACTTGGAAAATAGCCAATGCTTGTATTCGACAGGTTTGAATCTTGCCAAGAAATTTTCAGTCATGACCTCCCAGCTTGTGATGATACCTAGTTGTAAGTGATGGAACCAATCGAAAGAATTTTCCTCAAGAGTTTTGATAAGAGTCGAACAATGATATATTCATGTGGTACAAAAAAAATAGAACAAGCTGCTATGAATGCTGATATATGCTCATCAGGGTGTCAAGTTTCGTTATCGAAGAATCTCGGGAAATGCTTTCATGATCCTTTGGGAAGTTCATGGCTTCCTTCTAGTGACAATGGGCCTATGTTTTTATCCCATGGAAATGGTCCTAGACACCTTACATCTCTTGCATTATGACCATGGGCTAAATAGATTGTGGCCATTTCCGTTACTGCCATTGCCCTTGCTATTTCCATTATTTCCATTTTCATTGTTACCATTATTACAACCATTGCTATTGTTGTTGCCAATACCATTGTTGTTAGCATTTTAGTTGTTGATGTGGTTGTCTGCCATCACTTGAGTTGGAGTTTCTTGTTGGTGTTCTTCTAGAAAATATTCAGGAACCTCTTCAAATATTTTATCTATATCAGATGCTTCTCTAATGTCTTCTTAAAATAGAGGATTTATTCTCCTCTGTATGTATACCCGATGAGCCAGGATGCTTACTGCCATGCAGATGGTGTTAACATTGTCCTCTTGGCTACAAGATCAACCTTTCTTTCTTCCTCATCCAGAGTAATAACTATGGATCTCCACTGAGTTGGTGATATATTCTCTTTGAAGCTGAAAGTACGCAAGCTACAAATGATGTCTGACTCCTCTCCTTCAATGAATGTAAGATTTGGTTGGAGAGTTGCTGGAGCAAGATTAGGTTGTTCAATTAGAGCCCAAGGACGTCAGATGCCCATTTTATGTCATAAAAGTGTTAGCTTGTGTAGACACCTAGATTTGACCCTTTACACAAGGTAAAATTTATCCCTTTCATTAATCCGCTTCATTCCCTTCATCAAACGTTAATTAAATTATTTATTTAATTAATGTTCCCCTTTCCCCTAATGTTCCTAAGGTATTTAATTCAATTAATTAAATACTTTATACATTGGCCTACTTCATCTCTAAATTAAATAAATGCAATCAATTTATTTAATTTAGTCAATTATCCTTTTCATTTTTAATTCATTCTTTTTATCTTCTTGTCACATCCTCCATAACCCCTTTACTAAATTGGATTAATTTAATTAATCCTTCATTAAAATGTGCATATCCTTAATTAGGATTAATGTCACATCCTCCAAATCTAGCCACTTATCTCTAATCATAATTAATTTAAAACCTAATCACCTATTTGCACAATCCTAATCCTAATCACTTACCCCTTTCTAGCATGTCCTTAAGTCAACCTTCTTGGTACTTACCTTTTTTGGGTTGAACTCTTCCCCATGTGAATTAAAAATTCACTTATTGCCCCCATGAATTTTTCTTCCCCATGACATCTCATATGTAACGTTGTACCCAAAGGAAAAAGACCTCTTTTAGAGGAATCTTATTTTACCCTTTGGTCTCTTCCAAAAAATAAATTAAAAAATAAATTTTATTCCTCCAAGGCCATCTCCAATACCCATGTTGAAAAGGGCGGACTTTCTAAAATTCCTCACTTGTCACTTTCAGCCCCACTTGGGGACAAGGGATTAATTTTTGTGGAGATCCTCTCTCATCCCAAGGTACTTGCAAGTACCTTGGGACCACTTGGCCTTTTCCACCTCACTTGTACCCTTTTCCATCTCATCATCCCCTTTGGCACTTGACCCTCCATCTTGGCCATGGTGGCTTAATCTTGACCATTGAGTAGAGAATTCAACTTCTTCTATAAATAGCCCCCTCCACTCATTAATTGAGTTAGTTGATGCATTCATTGTAAAACTTATGCTCTCAAGACATCTAGCCCTTTTAGCCATTGTTATTGCAACTCTCTTGCATTTTTTATTTTGCATCCTAGCCATTATTGCATCCATCCACCCTCATTTATCACCCAACTACCATTTTCATCATAAGAATATCATCCAAGGAGCACACATCTTGAGGTGTTTTAGTGTTGTTTTTTTATCTTGCATTCTTTAGTTAGTTTTGCATATTAGGAGATAACAAATTTCATTGCACACATTTTTGGCATGCTTGGTGGGACCTTGCCCACTATTTGGGTGGCCCCGACCTAAGTTTGGGCAACCTTTCCCAAAAGGGGCGACCCTATCCAAAAAATGAACTATTTCTATTTTTATTTTTATTGTTTCTAATCACTGTTTGTTTGCAGGTTCACAAAAGATTGACGTTGCCGAGGAGGAGTGGCCTTACCCAAACAATAAATTGTTTTTGTTATTATTTTTATTGTTTTTGATCACTATTTTTCTGCAAGTTCATAGTCGACCTTGCGCAGGAGGGGTGGCCTTGCTCAAACAACAAACTTTTCATCCTGTTATTTTCATTAATTTTTTTATCACTATTTGTCTGTAGGTTCATAGAAGATCAACCTTGCCCAGAAGGGGCGACCTCGCGCAAACAACACACTATTTTTGCTATTATTTTCATTGTTTCTGATCACTATTTATCTGTAGGTTCACAGAAGACTGACCTTTCCCAAGAGGGGTGGCCTTGCCCAAACAACACATTGTTTCTGTTGTTATTTTCATTGTTTCTAATCATTGTTTGTCTGCAAGTTCATAGAAGGCTGACCTTGCCTAGGAGGGGCGGCCTTTCCCAGTCAACACACTATTTTTGCTGCTATTTTCATTGTTTCTGATCATTGTTTGTCTATAGGCTCATAGAAGACCAACCTTGCCCAGGAGGGGCGGCTTTTCCCAAACAACATACTGCTTCTGTTGTTATTTTCATTGTTTCTGATCACTATTTGTTTGCAGGTTCATAGAGGACTGACCTTGCCCAGGAGGGGTGGCCTTTCCCAAACAACACAATGTTTCTACTATTATTTTCATTATTTCTGATCGTTATTTTTTGGTAGGTTCACAAAAGACTAACCTTTCCCAGAAGGGGCAACCTTGCCCATACAACACACCGTTTCTATTGTTATTTTCCTTTTTTTTATTATCACTGTTTGTCTGCAGGTTTACATAAGACCAACCTTTCCTAGGAGGGGCGGCCTTTCCCAAAACATAGAGGTGACCATGCCTAATTGGAAAAATCTACTTCTCAAAGATAGAAAACAAAACTACTGACAAGTGTGTTGCAGGTGGAGAAATTGTATTTAATTGGTTTTGTACTTTCATTTCTTTAAACTAGGAACATAGTTTAATTAAAGGGTCAATTTACATCTACTTTTTGTGCTTGTGAGTGGGTTGTTGACGTATCCCCTCCCCTTGCATCTCTTTGGTGATCCCAGGTGATGAGAAATCACAACTCACTCTTTTCTAGTCTACCTATAAGATTCTAGCGTGTCAAAGCTCTCCCCTTGTGCTTCATGCAAGTCTATGGACCAGCCAAGGCATCTATTGTCTTTTTCCTTTAGTGGGACCTACCTGGGATATCATCACCCTAGGGATGATCCCAACCATGTGTTATCGGTGGAGTATATAAAGGGGGGAGAGAAAAAGTTGTACCTCAAGCCAATCACGTTATGTCTGACAGAGTGTCAAAGCTAGGGTGATACCTAGAAAAGACATGAAGAGTTGGTCTAAGCTCCTAGTCTCTTGCTGGCCACTCTTGACTCACGCTTGTAGATGGGTTAGTGTTCATGGTTGTGCCCCACATACCGTGTGTATATCAGGGACACCCTTAGTAAAATTGTTAAGCCTAGATACAAGAACCATGTTGACCATACCCTTAACACTAAAACTAGGCTTGTGCTATTTGAAGTGTTTTCTTATGCAAAACCAGTACTTTTCAGTCAATTTTGGCCTTTTCCTTCCTATTTTCATCCTTTTCCATCACTGTTTTTGACTAGTTTAGGTTCAGATCAGTCTATAGAGGCGACCTTGCCCATTGTTTGGGTGACCTTGACCTACGTTTGGGTGCCCTTGAACTGAAGGGGTGGCTCTGCCCCTGCCTTAACTCTTGTTTGCCTTGCTTAAGTCAAACTTTTCCAAGTTTTCCCTATTTGGGTGGCCCTAACATAATTTTGGGTGGCCTTGTCCTAAAGGGGCAACCTTAACCTTCCAAAAAACATTTTTTAACTTCCGCTCACTTGCTGTTACCTTGTTGTGGGAACCTATTTTCCAATTTCGAGCACCGTTCCCTCAAATAAGGTACTTGTTAACCTATTTTGACCATTTTTTCCTTCATTTTGATTATCCATTTTCCCATTTTGAGCACCTTTCTCCTTTTTCACCCAACTGTTTGCCCGTTTTGACAAGCTATTCACTTATTTTGGGAACTCATTTTACCATTCTGAGTGTTGTTTCACAACCTCCTACATTCATTCATCCATTTCAAGTGGTCTTTTTCTCATTTTGAAAATCCAATTACCCATTCTGGAAATCTGTTTATCGATACCGTTTAACCATTTTTCGCTCTAAGCTGAAATCGGGACTTATTTGGGAAGCCTTGACCTATTTGGGTGGCCTTGCCTAGGAGGGGTGGCCTTGTCCAAAATTTTGGGTGGCCTTGACCTAAAACTACACCTATTTCCAAAATTGATCCAAAACACCAGCCTCTCGTAGTTTTTGAAAGGCTCGTTAACTGCCCAGTTGTTTGCGTAGCTCATTCACCTGAATCACGATCCATTTGCATTATCATCTAAATCATATACGTTGCATTCATAATCATCATATAGGATACACTTCCATCATCCTCATATCAATTAAAATCCTCTGAAATTCATTTGTAGTCATTATCCGAATTGACCTAGGTGCTTAGACCCAATCGTCATCCTTGAAAAACCGCTTAGGATCATTATCCATTATAAGTCGATCATCATCCTCGGCCCTATCAATCCCCTTCCATCTCAAGGTGGATTCGATGCTGTGATCATTAGTTCATCCTTCCACCTAATCAATAAGCACCTTACATCACCAAGGGTGATCTTTGAACCCAGTTTAGAAACCCTTCCAATCATCCAATCAATTGATCTCCAATTCAATTTCATCCAATCCTATCAATCATTTTGTTGATCAAATCCAATAAAATCCAATTGAATCCAATCCTTATCAAATCATCTGATTAATTAATACATCATCAATTGATCGATCATCCTATCAATCAATCCAACATCCAATTCAATCCAACAATATTTATCCAATCTAAATCATCATCTAGATCATCATTTAGAAGCTTAGTTGCATCTTACATCACTTTGTTGTTTTGCACATTCATGCCCATTCAAACCCATTCACAAATGAAAAAAGAAAAAGGAAGACCAAAAAATGCAAGGTTCCCAACCAAATATCTCTCAAGATCCAAATAACATTCCAAGCAATCCACAAGATCCCCATAATGGTGCCTCATCCCAATTGAACACTAACATCTAGTATAACACACCACTCGGTGACAAGAACATGGTCAACCAAACCGAACTCACCATCGATGAATACCTCAATGACCCTGTTAATGTCTTGATGATAGATCATCTCCTAAATGAACATGGAGATAAAATTCTTGGCACCTTTCTTATGAGAGGTGTCAAGCCACCTTCCGACCTTGATGCATCAAAATATGCTGTCATCCACATTCTTCCTACATAGACCAATCAACTAAAATCTTAAAATGTCCTTGGGAATTCATATATCCCCAAAGGTACACCCACAAATAACTATTATAACCCTGAGTTTGGAAATGCTATAATACACCAAGTCACTAGCTATCCCTATCTCCCAATTGTAGCCTCGGTAGCACAACTCGAACCCCACAATCCCTATGCTTATGACATTACTTCCTAAATCCTATTCACTCCACTGCTTCCACCTCAACAACCACCTATCAACACCGGGGGCACATCTATCCTTGCTTTAATGCCACCTCCAAGGTCTACACCCGCTAACAATTTATCACAAACCACATTCCAACAACCTCCTATCAATCCAAACCAACACACTACTACGACTATTGCTTCATCTCTACCATCTCATCAACAACCACCCCAACAAAAAATTTCCATCCCACAAAAAAATTTCTTGGCTGACACGCAACCGCCACATCAGATAATACAAGCAACATCCCAACAACCACAACTGCCACATGGCACTTTTGTGGCCATCCCCCAACAACAACACATTTCATCTCACCCCTCTCACCAACAACAACTATAACAAAGACCCCCACAAAAATATATACATATCCCTACACAAACACACAACAATATGGTTACAAAATATCTCTACCATCCATTTAGTATATACATTTCTCCATCCCACCTCAATGTGAATCCTCATCAGAATGATCAAAACCAAATGCGGACCCAACTACCTCCTTACATCGATCCTCTATAATAATAGAATCATGCCTCCCAATAGCCATCAAATCCACCCCCATACATTACACAACAACCCACCATTATGCAGCAATACCAATCTTATCCACCCTACCTTCAACAACAAGAAACTTACCACCAGGGTGCGCCTTCCATCCCCTATTACCAATAACCATCATCACATCAGCAAGGGAGTCTTACCTCCTTGTATTATCAAAT
The DNA here is from genome assembly GCA_007115665.2 of Sequoiadendron giganteum. Taxonomy (NCBI): domain Eukaryota; kingdom Viridiplantae; phylum Streptophyta; class Pinopsida; order Cupressales; family Cupressaceae; genus Sequoiadendron; species Sequoiadendron giganteum. The sequence continues at coordinate 279,077,604 of CM021105.1, forward strand.
TTGTACACAAAAATAGGGCCCATTCCTCACTTCTTACTACCAACAACAACCACCTTACCATGGCTCCCACTCATCACAATCCATCATCCAACTATCCATCCACTTATAATAAGAAAACACACTCATATTCAGCTCAACCAACCTATGATCCAACCATAGTAGGTCCATCCTCATCATACCCACACTTTGACTCCTGCAACACTTGTTAATAGGGACTTGGAAGAAGTAAAATCGACATTGAAGGGTCTACAGGCCGAAACGAGCAAATAGACATTAAAGTTCGAGGACATCTGTCCTTATCCTTTTGATCCCTCTATCTCATTGGTTCCCTTTCCTAAGCACTTTGAGATACCAAAATTTGATAAATATAAGGGAACTAGGGACCCCATAGCCCATTTGCATAAATTTTATGCCCATTTCCAAGAGGTCATGCATGATGATAACTATCTTATCCGAATTTTCCCTAAGAGTCTATAGGGGGTTGCCCTTAATTGGTTTATGGGCCTTGAAAAAGGATCTATCAAAACCTTCACACAACTATCCAAGCAATTCGTCTCCCACTTCTCTTTCAATCTAGAGAAGGACATTGAAACACTTGATATCCTAAAGGAAAAACAATGTGATGGGGATACCTTTGCAAGCTATCTACAAAGATGGCGTGCCTTGGCCAGTCGGATGAAATCCCTACTATCATAAAAGGACATGGTTACATTATTCATTAAAAATTCTCATCCGAACATGGCTCATAATTTCCATCTCCATTGTATCACAACTTTTGCATCATTCATGAAGAATGGTCCCATCCTAGAACGAGCCCTTGTTGCTAAAGGGAAAGTCAAGCTTTTCAATTCCGATAAAGAGAAGTCCTCTAGGGAAAAGCCTTGATATTGGAATACAAATAAAAATGTTGTGAATGATGGTGTTATAGACACCAACATGTTTAGGTGGCCACCACCTCACAAAAATATCCTCCTCAACAATAATAGCAATCAATACTGAATGCCATATCCGTGGCCCAAGGAGCACCTCGACAATAGTCAAACCAAAATAGCCAAGGGGGGAATAAATGAAAATTCACCCAATTGGGAGAACCCCTTAGCATTATGTTCAACAAACTTCTACAAGCCAACTAACCCATTAATTATCCTGTCACAAAGCCCCTCGATGAGTCCAAGCCTAATCTGACTTGGCTCAAAGAGAATGATTACTATGACTTCCACAAGATCAAAAGGCACACATTGGATAAGTGTCAAGGACTAAAAACCTACATTCAAGGTCTAATAGATGGGGGTGATATTAATGTGGATGATAACATGACATCTTCGTCCAATGCTTAGCTCCAAATATACCAAAATTATTTTCCCAAGCACACTCAGGGTCCTAGTACATCCAATTCTAATCCTAGCCCTAGCACCAAAAACAACAATAATCAAAATAACAACACAAATAATATCAGCTATAAAAATATGCCATATAATTACCAAGGTGTGGCCACATATGTTGAACAAGTGGAACTACATGTATCCATGATACATGTCAAAGGAAAAGATCCACAATGTGTTGTTACCACCTGTCAAGCATACATCATGGTCTCAACCGCTCCTTCATCCACCCATCCGACATTTGTCAATTCACAATACAACATCCTTGATCACCTAGGCAAGACTTCAGCTCAGATTTCTATCCTAGTTTTTCTTAGGTCTTCCCTCATGCATCAAGACATCTTGAACAAAGCCTTACAAAACACTCAAGTACCTAACGATATCGATCCTACACAATTCCAAGCATTGGTAGGAAATCTATCCACCACCTGCCAATTAGGTTTCAATCAAAAGGACATGCCACTCCTTGAATCAAGCCATAATCATCCCCTTCACCTTGAGGTCAGGGTGAATTTTTAAAAAGTGAAAAGGGTATTGGTAGATAATGGTTTGGCCCTAAATATTTGTATGTTAAAGTTTATTCAATAGGTAGGATACACCCAAGCTGACCTAAATAATTAGGTTATAACCATTAAAGCATATGATAATGCATAAAGAGATTATGAGGGCACAATTTGTCTTCCTATTCAGGTGGGTCCCATTGTAAAGTATATATGTGTCATTTTCTAGACCTGGAACTTCCATACAACATCCTCCTTGGCCGTCCATGGATTCATTCTATGCAAGCCGTCCAATCCACCTACCATCAATGTTTGAAGTTCCCATTTCAAGGGATGGAAGTCACCATACAGGCTGATCCTTAGCCCTTTGAATATTCTTGTGCCTTAGAAGCTTCCTTTCTACAATGACATTAATTACTTAGAGTCAAAATGGGGGCATCTCAAACATTTTATTCTCATCCATCCACCAATACACTAAACACAACATCATCCACACTTGGTTCCACCATCACCAATGTACATATCATCGAGAAGGGATGTGTCGAGTATGAAATGTGTACCACACTAAATGTGGAAACCATTCCACTCTCAGCATGAACATATGGGAAACCATCTCCATCAGTTCCAAAAGAAGAAGAAAAGACACTCACACTCACTTCCAAGAATATGGGATCAACAACATTCAATGATATGGGTTCCCTTCAGAATCAAATGGAAGCTGACATTAGCTAAATAGAGAAGAACCTGAGCCACCACCTCCCCTCATAGAATACTTCTAGGAATTTTATCCACGTGCCTCCAAGTTCATTGAAAAGTGCAATTACCAAGGGAGAAGTCTTGGTGTGGAGGAACAAGGAAAACACTAGCCCATTGAAGCAACCACCATCCGACCAATAAATTTGGGCTTAGGTTATGCTACTAAATAGAAAGGTCTTGCAACATCCTTTAATACTTCTAATCATGTTAGTGTCAAAGATGGTTCCCTCGAAGACATACCAGAGGAAGAATCCATCATACACGTGTACGATGATTTGGATCACGATGACATCCCTACCATGTTTGAATGCTTATTTGTTTGTACAATAACCTTATCCCTCAAACATCTTGAACTCATAGATTATGACCTACAAGGTACAACACCTCCCACCACATTTCCCTCAATGGATCAGTATGTGAATCTCATGGGATTGGGGGAAGATGAGCACCCTAGTCACAAAAACAAAAAGAAACAAAATAAAAAAGGGTCACCTAGTGAAAACCTCCCTGAGGCATTTTAAGACTTGGAAATAGTAAAAAAAAAAGGGTGTATCTGATAGTGAAAACCTTGAAGAGGCACTAGAAGATGGGGAAATTCATCTCCCCTTGTCAAAAATAACTTATTCGGTTGATCATCTATCCTGATCGAAGAGACACATGCCATAAACTTGGGAACATAAGAGAACACCAAAATCACTTATGTGGCTAAGGCACTATCAAAAGAAGAAAGTTCTACCATCATCAATCTCTTGAAAGAAGGAATCATTAAGTTTTCTTGGACATATTCTGATATGCCCGACCTTGATCCAACTTTTGTGGTACATCATCTAGATGTCTGTCTTGATGGAAAACCTATCAAACAAAAGCTTAGAAAAATGCACCCTTAAGTAGCCCTCCTAGTGAAGAAAGAATTGGAAAAGTTGTTAAAAGGAGGGTTTATCCAACCAATCGACTATTCCGACTAGATCTCTAATATAGTCCTAGTTGTTAAGCCTAGTAGAGACATCAAGATTTGGACAAACTTCTGAGATCTCAACAAAGCATGCCCGAAAGATGATTTCCCCCTACCAAATATTGGTATGCTAGTCGACCTCACTATAGGACACAAGATGTTGTCCCTCATGTATGGTTTCTCCGGCTATAACCAAATCAAGATTTCCCCTGAGGACCAACACAAGACTGCCTTCACAACACCCTAGGAAACACTATGCTATAATGTCATTCCCTTCGTCCTTAAAAATGTGGGGGCAACATACCAGCGGGCTATGAAGGTTATCTTTTATGACCTTATCCACATAATCATGGAAGACTATGTTGATGATCTCTTAGGAAAATCCAAAACAAGAGAAGAGCAATCAACCATCCTCAAATAGATTTTTGATCACCTAGAACAATATAAATTACACCTCAATCTAAAGAAAATGTGTGTTCGATGTCATAACGAAAAAATTATTGGGGTTTATTGTCTCCTTAAGAGGAATTGAGGTTGACCCTGCTAAGGTTAAGGCCATCATGGAAATGCCTCCACCCCGTAATCTAAAGCAACTACAAAGTTTACAAGGTAAGCTCCAGTCCATCCGTAGATTCATTGCTCAACTTGCCAATAAATGTCAATAATTCACACACCTCCTCAAGAAAGACATTACATTCAAATGGATCCCGCAATGTTAGCTTGGTTTTGATAAGATTAAGGAATACTTGGTTCACCCCCCTATTCTCATGCTACCTATCCTAGGAAAACCCCTTGTCTATATTTCAGCTACTTCCATGGCATTTGGGACATTATTGGCACCACATGATGAATCCTCCAAAGAACGAGAAATTGACTACATCAATAGTACTTTGGTCAGTTATGAGCTCAATTATTCTCCAATGGAAAAGGCCTACCTAGCCATTGTCTTTAGCTCCCAAAAACTCAGACATTACATGCTTAGCCATCCAGTTAAGCTAATCTCAAAAATTGATTTGCTAAAATATTTGTTATCAAGAACAACATTGATAGGTCGCATGGCTAAATGGGTCATGATACTCAATGAATTCGACATAGAGTATGTAGATCACAAATCAATCAAAGGGCAGGTTATTGTAGATCAATTATCAGATGCTCCACTAGTTGATGCCTATCCTTTAGAGACAAATTTTCTAGATGAAGGAGTCTTCGTAGTAGCAGAAGCTACCACATGGACATTGTATTTTGATGGATCCCACACTAAAAACAGACCCAAAGTAGGAGTATTGATCATCACCCCCAAGGTGACTATATACCCAAATCATTCAGATTGGCTTTTCCTTGCACCAACAATATTGCTGAGTACAAGGCTCTCCTCATAGGCCTTGGGATTGTTGTTCAATGACGTATCTCAAACTTGCACATCTTGGGTGATTCCCAACTAGTGATCAAGCAAGTTAATGATGAATTACTCATAAAAAATGACCAGCTATTACCCTACAAGCTCATGAAGGATGACTTCAAGAAATATTTCACCTCCATCTAGTTCGACTTAATCCCCAGGATACAAAATAAAGTAGCTAATTCCATGTCCACTATTGGTTCTCTTCTAGATATGCCCAGAGATCATACCGAATGTGAGTTCCTAGTAGAACAATTGTTAATCCTCGCATATGACATCCCTAAGAGAGAAATGGTATGTGATACTGTAGGCCTTGAATCCCCTTGGTACCAAGAAATTTACAACTATCTTTGTGATAGCACCCTACCATCTGACCTCACAAGAAACCAACATAAATAATTTATCCAACACATTGCCCACTACACCATCATTGGTGATACACTTTATTGATGTGGGTATGATGGAAATCTCCTTCGATGTCTAGACGAAACCAAAGGCTGCACTACATTACTAGAAGTGCATAATGGTATTTGTGGGGCCCATTCTAATGGTATGACCTTAGCTAAAAGGATTCTAAGATCAGGGTATTACTGGCCTATGATGGAACATGATTCTTGTGAGTTTGTCAAAAGGTGTCTTCCATGTCAACAACACATAGATTTGATCCACACCCTGACACAAGAGTTATAGCCTATAACGACACCTTGGTCTTTTTCACAATGGGGTTTTGATTTGGTTGGCAAGATCTACCCTCCATCCTCCGATGGTCAGACCTTCATTATCACAACCACTATATACTTCACCAAGTGGGTGGAAGCCATACCACTCACTCAAATCATAGGTGTTAAGATCTCTAAGTTCATCCTCTACCATATCCTTTACAAGTATGAAATCCCCTCCACCATCATCACCGATAGTGGAAAGCCATTTAAGAATAAGTGCATGAAATTCCTCTGTGAAACATATCATATCCAACATCACTAGTCTACCCTCTATTACCCCCAATGTAATGAACAAGCAGAGGCAACCAATAAAAAATTAATTAAAATCATTAAGAATATGGTCAATAGCATTGGTCGAGATTGGCACCTCTACCTACATCTTGCCCTTTGGGCCTACTACATTTCCATTCACACCCCTATCGATGCTACTCCATACTCCCTTGTCTATGGCACTGCGGCCATCTCGCCAGTTGAAGTAAAAATCCCCTCACTCTGAATATCACTCGATAATCTCATCACTGATGAAGACACCCGAGTGGCACGACTCGCACAATTGGAATTTTTGGATGAAAAATGGGTCAAGGCTTATAACCATCTACATGCCTATCAACACCGGCTCAAAAGAAGCTACAATAATAAATTCTACCCTTGTCAATTCAATGTTGGTGACTTAGTTCTAAAATAAAATCAGTGGAATCAGCAAGATCGAGATAAGAAGGGTAATTTTTAAGCTAATTGGTTAGACCCTTATGTCATCACCACCAAATATGGTTCTGGAGCATATAGGCTATCTACCCCTGAAGGTGAGCCCTTGAATAAACCCATCAACATCATGCATCTGAATAAATTCTATACTTAGATTAGCCGAGGTATCCTTCTTGGTAAAATCTCAAAAAATATAAAAGAAGTTAAAAATTATCAAAATCAAAAAATAGTAAAGAGAAATGATTCGACCTATGGTGAAAACCACCCATGTGTAGCACCTTGGATATGTATGATTGGTGAAAACTTGGCAACAGGAACCTTTCGTATAGGGCTTAATCATTATCTATCTCATGTCCTCATCACTTTATGCTTTATCCATCCAAATCTCAATATCCTTATCCTCCTATCAATCATATCCTCTCATTCGCTTGCACCTTGGTCACTTGGTATATTTTTGGTTGAGAATTGGAAGAAAATCATCCGCTATCCAACATCTTGAGCTTCTATCATAATCTGAGCTTGTGTGTTTCCTTGACACTTTGGTCATCTCCATTTGGGATCATTCATCATGTTTGTCTCCATCTGGATCCCATCCCATCTTTCGAAAACTATGTTGCCCCTGTGCTTTCATGTAGGCAAGGCCGATCATTTGATCCACCCACGGGGATTTTTTGTGTCTGTCCTTGTTATCTGTCCATCATTGGCAAACTACGTTTCCCCTGCACTTTCACATAGGTAGGGCTGATCAATTGATCTACCCTCAGGGCACTATGTCCTCCATCATTTGTCACAATTTGTCTAGTTTTCGATCTTAACCATCATCCTTTCCAAAGTATATTACCCTTGCACTTGCACATAGGCAAGGCTGATCATTTGATCTGCCCCCAAGGCTTTCCTTTTATTTTATTTTATTCTCTTTTCTTTTTCTTTTGTGGTAAATCTATCTGATCATTGTCGCCCATCATCTATCTTCATCATCCTCTTTCCACTTTTATCATGGTCTTTTCTTGAACTATGAGGGCTTTGTGCTTTCGCGTAGGCAAGGCTGATCTTTGATATCCTCTAAAGCCCCTAGGTATTTAGGGTGAGTCAGTCTTGCATCATGTTGTCAAGGTATGTCCTTATCTTGCTGGTATCTCACAAATGGAATCCATTTGTATAATGAGATTTAATCAGTTTTTGAATATCCTGCATCATTAATTGATCACTTAGTTTAGTATCCATCTTTGGTATCAACAAGATATATCCTTCCTAATAGACCGCATCAACCCCATCCATCATCTTGATCCTATGGCAAAGGATGTTTTGAAATTGATTGCACTCTTTTGATGTTTTTGGTTTTTGTTTATCATTTGAACTCCCTATCATGATTGGTCAAGAACATCATAATATCTCATATTATGGTGTGTTTTGACTAGTTAACATAGGGGTATATCTTGATTTTTATTTTGTTTTCTATTTTACTGGTTTTCCCGTGTAGTACCCACCAAGACCCCCAAGGTCTTGTGTTATGCTGGGACATCCTTTTGTGCTTGTGGTTATCCCAATACCTAGCCCGAACAACGCCATTCATGACTTTGGGGTGTTGGGATAGCCTTCTTGTTTGCTATTTTTTTTTATGCGTTAGACACTAATCCACCTTGGTTCTTCATACCATGGCACCTGGTGTCTTGTGCTATAGAAAAAATCAGTTCTCCAAGGATGATAACTTGAATTAGTATTGCATTTAATTTCCTCTCCCATTGCATTCATGCATCCTTCCTCCCTTCTTCTCCCCTGACTTAGGAGTTTGGATTGTGAAAATTGTGATTCCCCCCACTTTCTTCTTTCTTCTTAGGAGTCCTATGGTTCTTGACAAGTGTGGTCACACACCCATCACCTTCTTCACTTCCATCATTATTTAGGCCCCTCTTTACATCTAGGATCACATTTCATTTTACTTAATAGAATTCTTATTTTAGGTTCCTTAAATTGCATTACATTTTGAGTTGTGTAGGGTAATTTTCACTAATTATTCTATGCATCTTAACATTTATTCATTAGAATATCCATTTTGATTCATATCATTAGGTTCATTACCACATCCATCATACACATTAACTATACACATTCACCATCATGCATGTCATAAAAAAATCATCCATCATAACAATAATCATAACATCCACAAAATCATATTCATGAGATATCATGCATTCATAATTAACCATCTCATTTTATATATCACATCATCCATTGCCTCCTGCATCATAGAACTTAGAAATAATACACATATAAATAATCATCAAAATCACATCGTGCATTATAAATGCATCATAATCATACATCCATCCATAAAGATAAACATACACATATGGATATATAAATCATCCATCACATAAGCATCATATAGTGTCAATAAGGGCTCTCACATATCATATCAAAAATCCAAAAAATCCAATATCTATGATGACATCCATAATAATGTCCATTATAATAAAAAATACATATATACCATCTGTCACCAAAAATAAAGTAAGAGTATGCGGCTACGGATCTGCTCTAATCTCTGCTACTCTGTATTGTGTCTCATCCTGCACCTGTCAATGGTCAGGATCCTTTCCATCTAGTCTGAACCATGAGCTACCCACATTTGATCTCTATGGTGACTTGGGCACCAAACCTCTATGGGGGGGGGGTCATCTGAGAACCATTAAATCCTCGAGTCCATGTCCCCAATGTCTGGGATGGCATAGGCATCTGAGGATCTCGTTGCTCAAAGTGAAACATACACTACGATGAATCTAGAACCACTTGATGATAAGCGATCATCCAAAAGGATGCCTCTCTCATGTACTCATCTCTCTCTGCCACATGGCCCCAGAGAATGATTTTCTCCTGTCTATACCTATCTCGATATTAGATAAGGACTCTCCTCTCCTCTACCATGACCCCTGTGTCTGCCCCTACACTGCACCTCTCTCCATAGCCTATCTTTGTACCATAGTTGCATCCCTCTCATCCCACAACACCTAAATATGTGTCTAAAATTCCTCCCTCTCTGCCTCCATCCCTTGCATCTAAATCCTCATAGTCTCCTCCCTCTCCTACATCTATGTCTACAAGGCCTCCCTCTTTGTCTCCATCGCCTGTACACAAGACCTCATGCTCTCCTCTCTCTCCTACATCAATCCCATATCTCCCACTATCTCCTCTACCATCTCCACTCTCTCTTGAAGCTCATCCCACTCCTATCTCAGCTCCCTCCACTCTCTTAGCAGTCCCTCTACTTACTTCAAGTCCTCCATATCTCTCTCTGTCTCTACCAAAGCCTTTTTCGATATCTTCTCTAACCCTCCTCCAGCCTCTCACTGACCCCTTGCCTGCAATATCACTACAGTAGCCTCTAGTTGGTCCCTCTCCCATATCGCTAAATCTCCTACCTCATGCTCCCTCGCCACCTCCCCCTCCAAATGGGTCACCTCTTCCTGTACTCTGTCTCGGTCCCCAGTCATCCTATCTAGCTCACCACATAAGACATCTCTCTCCCTCTCCGCATCCTGTACTTGTGAATTTAGGTGGTACACAATAAAGCCATACTCCCTCTCTCCTGTGGCCTCTAATTTGATCACCTCTTCCTGAAGCCTCCTCCCCTTGGCCTTGAGTTTGATAGCCTCTACTTCCAGTCTCCTCCTCGCTGCCTTTGAGTCTCTCAACCTCTGCTTGGTGATATGTAATATCGCCTTCACTCCTCTCAATTGTGTAACCAGATCCTCTGCCTTTTGTGGAATCATCATCAAGGGAAGAATATCATGTATCTATATATCCATAACCTCTGATCCAACCTAATCCCCTATATCCATCACCTCCACTCCCCCCTCATCCCTCTCCATCCCCTTAGCCTCATGTCTTTCCTCCTCGGGCTGGCCCCGAGCCCTTTGTCTCCTCCTCCTACCTGATCTTCATTGACCTCCCATCGGATCCTCCCTCTATCCCAATACTCTACCTACCTCTAGCACTCCTGACTATCCACCTGCTCTATCTGCCTTTTGCACCCCCTTTTGTCCACCTAACCTAGCTACCTCTAGTACTCTCTCCTGCTATGTTTCTACTCTAGCTACTCTTGGTACTCTCCTCCACATCCTCCTGCTATGGCTACCCTTGGTTGCTCCTCTCCTCCTTCGCAAGCTGTCTCGAACCCTCTCCTCCACTTTCTTCTAACCCCATCCGGCCACCATCTCCTCCCCCCTCCCACTACTCTACCTCATCATCCTCTTCGAATCCTACTGCCTCTATGATGGACACCTCAGGTGTAGTTTGTATCGGATAGTGTCACATAAACCATATTGCATATCTAACAGTGATCCCTACATCTATTGGTCCCTTCGCCCTCCCTGGGTACTCTACTAGCTCACACACTAGTGTCACCCAATGCTCTCATTCAAACTCCTCTAAAATTGCATCACCCCATGGTCAATCCCATGTGATCCATTTGAACATCTCAGGGGCACCTAGGATATCCTGCACCAACCCATACTGCCTTGTCACCCGATCTGGCCTATGTGACTCTACTATACAAGGTTCTCTCTCAACTAAATAGTAGTGCATCATGAAATAATTCATATGCCCCACCTCCTCCTTCCTCCATCCTCTAAATCATTGTGTCATATACAACCTCCACACTATATCCTCCTCCTCTAGATCATCAAAGAATCTCCTCCACTTATCAAAGTCTCCTGCACCCCGATACCGCAACACCCACCCCTCCTCTATATCATACCACTAAGCTATAGGTGCTACCTCATCTACTTGAACCCCTCTCACCACATCTGGCCTGGCCACACTGATATGATCCCAAGCCCACACTTGAAGAAACATCCCCTAACACACGTTGATCATGCCCCAATAACAAATCATGTGCATATCTCTGTATAGCTATGCAAGGACACATGGACCCCATGTGAGCTATCCATCCCTCCCCTTAATGATATGTCAGATAACCTCCATATAGATAAGGCTAAATCATATCCCACTCCTATCTGGTATGAGTATACTACCGATCAACCCACACAGGTACAACAACAATGGTGGTACTCTTAGCCCCAAGCATCTATCCACGTCCAAGCCATTCTTCTCTATCGAAAGGTCCTCTCACCTGAATAGGACCTAGATGGTACAATCCAACTCCTCTCCCTCTGATCTCAACTCACTCACTAGCCACCCTACTATAGGCAATCTCAAAATCTGCTAGACATCCTTCAGTGTCATGGTCATCTCTCTTGTTGAGAGATGGAATGTCAACGTCGCTAAATCCCAACGCTCAATTAGGGCTATCAACATTGCCTGATGTGCCCTAATGGATGAATTCCCTAAGAAATGCAATAGCCCTACCTCCACAAAATGGTGATAGTCTGCTCTAGTCATCACTCGTGTTGCTGTGAGCACCTTTGATCTCCTCTCCCATGTCCACAAAGTATCAAACCTCTGTAGTCAAGCCACACAATCTATCAATTACCATGCCTTCTCCTTTACTTCTTGCCCAACCCCGAACACCTTTCTCACTCTTATTTTCCTGTATCTTTTTTTTTCCCGACCCCATGTACCTTTTCACCCTAACTAACTCTCTCACCCAACAAAAATATTCCTCACCTTTTCTCTACATCTTTACCCTCAACGACCATGCCCTTTCCGAGTGAAACACCCCTTCTCCACGTCTTTTCTTTCCTTTTTGTTAACTCTTTCTCTTTTTCCCATTCTTGACATCTTCTCCTCCAGACGTGGCCAACCCTTTTTTGGGTCAAAGCCACACCTTTCTTCTCGGTGATGCCACTCGTTGGGTAGGGCCACCCTTTTGTGGGGCATTGATGCCCTTGGGCGAGGTCACCCCTATTTGGGGCACCGCCGGATGACAAGGTGAGGCCACCCTTGTTTGGGGTGTCGCCACCTAGTGGGTGGACCACTCCTATCTGGGGTGCCATCACCTTTGGGGTGTGACCACCCCTATCTGGGGTGCCATCACCTTTGGGGTGTGACCACCCCTATCCGGGGCATTGTCGCCCCTTAGGCGGGGCTGCCCCTATCTGGGTCGAGGTTGCGCTAGTTGGGGCATGGCCACCCCTATTGGGCGCGATCACCCCTGTGTCGGGTGGGGCCACCCCTCTGTGGGGAATGACCACCCCTCCATGGGGTGCGGTTGCCCTCTTCTCGAATGAGGACACCCATGTTTTGGGCATGGACACCTTTGTATGGGGCAATCCGAGCAAACTTTCTCAACTAAGCCTTCTTTTTTCTCCCCAATCCCTTATTTTTTCACCCCATCCTTAGTGGAAATTTCTCCCAACCCACCCAACGAAATCAAATTTTGTTTCCTACACATTTTCCTATTCTACCCTGAAACCAAAACCTATGTTTTTAAAATTGCATTAAACTTAAAAATACATATAAAAATGCTAAAATCACCAAGGGGATTTTTGGACCTAACTTGACATGGGACGGTACACTCGACATAGAAACTCCACATCTCATCCACACGGTGGATGATCTCTTCATCATAATCATCTGACATCGTCTATCTTTCCTTCTTCTCCTTCCTCTTCTCTCCTCTCTTTCTCAACTGATAGCTGTCAAAATAAGCAATAGTAATTCTAAAATTACTATTGATAACCTTCCCCCTCTTTTTAAATTTAGGGATTTTTTCCCCTTTATTCAACTTTCTTTTCCTCCAATTAATTCTCCAACTTTCACGGGCCGCTATTTGCACCCTGTGTGTCAGATTGCCTTTGTTCAAAAGGAAAATCTGCCTAATTTTTTGAGCTCTATCCAACTATACATTCCATTTCTTCATATTAGGGCCTCATTGTTTCTTCCCCTACTGCCTTCTAAAGGGGGTATACCCTACCAATCCATCCGCACCTATTTCTTTGTCATCTTCCTGCTTGATTGGGGAATTCCCTTTCACTATCCTCCAGTTGGGCAGCTCACACAACATCTCCCGTACTAGGGCATATTTCTTCCAGTCGCTTCCTCTATAGAGTCATTTGCATTTTATTTTTCTTTGAAACACTATTATTTTAACAATATTTCGAAGAGGGGAAAAATGTAGACACCTAAATTTGACCCTTTAGACAAGGTCAAATTTATCCCTTTCATTAATCTGCTTCTTTCCCTTCATCAAACGTTAATTAAATTATTTATTTAATTAATGTTCCTAAGGTATTTAATTCAATTAATTAAATACTTTATAAATTGGCCCACTTCATCTCTAAAATAAATAAATTCAATCAATTTATTTAATTTAGTTAATTATCCTTTTCATTTTTAATTCATTCTTTCTCTCTCCTTGTCACATCCTCCATAACCCCTTCACTAAACTAGATTAATTTAATTAATCCTTCATTAAAATGTGCATATCCTTAATTACGATTAATGTCACATCCTCCAAATCTAGCGACTTGCTTCTAATCATCATTAATTATCCTAATCACCTTTTTGCACAATCCTAATCCTAATCACTTATCCCTTTCTAACATGTCCTTAAGTCAACCTTCTTGGTACTTACCTTTTTGGGTTGACCTCTTCCCCATGTGAATTAAAAATTCACACTTATTCCCCCCATGCATTTGTCTTCCCCACGACATCTCATATGTCACGTTGTACCCAAAGGAAAAAATACCTCTTTTAGAGGAATCTTATTCTACCTTTTGGTCTCTTCCAAAAAACGAATTAAAAATTCACTTTTATTCCTCCAAGGCCATCTCCAATCCCCATTTTGACAAGGGTGGACTTTCTAAAATTCCTCACTTGTCACTTTCAGCCCCACTTGGGGACAAGGGATTACTTTTTGTGGAGATCCTCTCTCATCCCAAGGTACTTACAAGTACCTTGGGACCATATGGCATTTTGCACCTCATTTGTACCCTTTTCCATCTCATCATCCCCTTTGACACCTTACCCTCCACATGTCAAGATGTGAGGGCTTTTGAGTCCTCAACTCACCACAACCCTCCATCTTGGCCATGGTGGCTTAATATTGACCATTGAATTCTCTAGAGAATTAAACTTCTTCAATAAATAGCCCCCTCTACTCATTAATTGAGTTAATTGATGCATTCATTGTAAAACTTATGCTCTCAAGCCATCTAGCCATTTTAGCCATTGTTATTGCAACTCTCTTGAATTTTTCATTTTGCATACTAGCCATTATTGCATCCATCCACCATAATTTATCACCCAACTACCATTGTCATCATCAGCATATCATCCAAGGAGAACACATCTAAAACATCATCAAGGGCCAACCAAGGACCAACACAAGCAAAAGGTATATCTACTTTGTTTTTTAATCTTTCCTTTGTTTGTGTTTAACACTACCCAATCTTGAGGTGGTTTAGTGTTGTTTTTTTTATCTTGCATTCTTTAGTTAGTTTTGCATATTACGAGATAACAAATTTCACTACACATAACTTGTTCTTGAATTTTTATTCCTCGTTACCCCATGGTGGGTGCTAGAAAACTATTGGCATTTCAATTAGCACTCTGGAGTGCTTATTGGAAACAAACAACTCTTGCAAGTGTTATAGTATTTCTCTTCGAATTATAGAGAGAAAGATCTCTCTTTTCTGATGTTATACGTAAAAAAGGGTACAATAGACTAAGGTTCCTATCTTTTTTACTCAGTAGCAAGACACAAGGGTGCATAAAAAAATGCACCGTAGCTAAGGTTTTATCTGGTTTCTGTAGATATTAACTATAACTAAACTAGCTTCTAAACTATCCTATCTCCACAAGCTAAACAAAGCATAAGAGCATAGGAGAAAAATGGATTGGTCTTATCACTTGAATCCACCGTCTCCTTAGAATATGGTTGAGGCTCTGAACTCTTGAATATACGTTGGGATAAGGTTTTATGCAAGTGAACACTCTTTACAGTAAGTTGGATCTAAGCCTTGCCAAGGAGGAGGAGTCCCTATCCAAGGTATAGCCTGGGAAACAACTCACTAGTAACAACAAGGTACGATTACTTGGATAACAAGATTCTCGAGGAGGTGACAAAACTCATCCAAGGTGTAGGCTGAAAGACAATTCATTAAACAACATCACACGATAACTATCAATATAAAAATATCCAAGGAGGAGGAACCCCTATCAAGGGAGGAGATTGAAATAGTAAGCTATAAACATAAGACATTTGGAAGAACTCAAATATTTAGATCAAAATGCATGCGCCGTTTGATTTCCTTCTTCAAGATTTGTAAACAAATTACAAATAATTGGGACAACAAAGGCACAAAATCATGCACAATTACGATTGACCAATTAACTCTCATCCAATAGTGAATAAATAAAAACTTGGAAGCTTGTGGAAACTGATTGGACTAAACTATGGTCTTAATTTTCTTTTAAGATAGGTTTGATTTAAACTCTTAGAAATGGCTTCCTTAGCTTATCCTAAAATGTCAATTTGAGAACATACAATTTTGAACCGTGTTGTGGCAATATGTTGAAGAGTTGAAATTAATAAACCAAGGGTTGATGAATGAAAACTAATGTAACCTATACTTAAACATATTTCCAACTGTCAGACTTCCTATCACAAATGTGATAGGAATCCATAAAGAAATAATTCTACAACAAAAATAAATTACTAGCATACAAAAAAACAAAACTGAAACTCTATAAAGGAGAATAAAGAATCTACCTTGACATAAAATAAATAGAATCAGAGTTATCGGTTGTTTAATAGATTAATTAATTATTCCACTCTCAGCTCTTTATAACTCTGTCTTATAGTACCAAACAGTTCTTAACACTAGTAATAGATAATTTGATGAAACATACAAACAAACAGATGTTGAATGAATCAATAACGATCATAACAACAAGAATTAATATAAACTAACATGCTTGTGGGAATGAATTACACAGATGAAGAAAGTGGATAATACATAAATGAGAATCAAACGAATAACACATAAATCAAATTAATCAAATAGCTATAAAATATACATTACCACACATATAAATCTAATACTGAGATCACCAAAAACTGAGGAAGTGGAACCTACCTTTTCCGGTTATTGAATGATGGAGCTCACAAACATGAATCTATTCCACGCTAGCTCTCATTCAAAAAAATTACAAAGATAGGATAAAACACAGATCTTTTATCACACAAGTCTGATTTTTAATTATATATTATATCCTTCAGTTTTCACCACACATGCATATATATATGTCAATCATACTATAAACAAAAAATAAGTTTGTTTGTTCGTTTAGCTTATCGACCACTCACAAACAAGATTCTAAAACTGATAAAGGGTTGCAGGCAACTTTTAATGCTAAGTCAAAAAATCTTAACTAAAATAACCAATCTTAACAAAATCTTGCTGATTTCACTCCATCGATTTCTTGAGGTCCTTCCATTTGTAACAGACTTCAACTCCCTTTCAAACTATCTCCTGCCATTTGGACACAAAATGATCAGATTTACCATGATTTTTAGTAATTCATTAATCCCAATTTCTTTCCCTTATTTTATTAAATATTAAGGCTCCTTTAGAAAATGGCGACAGGAATATGAATAGGCACAAAAGGAAATTATAAGGTAAAAATAGTGGACTATTCTACACTCATCAACAACAATGGCACAATAATTTTGCATAGTAAATAAAGGTTAAAAAATAATGAGCCCAAGGCTCTTATTTATAGATACTCAAAGGAGTATGCAACCCTAAAATCTCCTTGAGTTAACAATCAATTATTGCCAAACAACAAGAATTATTCCTAAGTCTAAAAGTAGGTGAGCAAGCAATTAACTGGAAATCTACTTCACTTAATTGAAACTATACAAAGATTCAACTGAAAATCTACCTTAGTTTACTGAAAGTGAACTACAAGCAAACTTAAATATTACAAAATGTGCCTCCAAAGTAGATATCCACATTTAGTGGAGATCTAAGATCCACAAATTGTGGAAGTCAAATTAGACATCCCTAATTAGTGGGATCTGACATGCATGATCTATGGGACCCAAAGTTAATTTGGAAAGGGGAATCAAGTTAACTCCAACAACAATTAATGTATTTCTAGAGGGTAGGATGTCCTTCTTGGGGTGATTTATACCTCATCACCACTGGTCAACAGTGCCTCTATCCAGTTGTTGACCACTTTAGCCTATGGGAAATTAATGCTCTACAAGATGATGATGTGGTGTTTTAGCATTTCTTCACCTATAAAAAGCTATTTTTGATAGTCTATGCACTTGGTTACTGCATCATCTAACTTGGTAGACATCACTATAACTTTGGTCAACTTGCAACAATCGAGGTCATCGAGGAATGTGCTACAGATGACATCTTGAAATTGATTCTGCACTATACCTAGCTGAATGTACTCACCTCCCTCGTGTTGATATTCCATGTGAGGGAAGGATATTACCAATATTATTGCGAAGTTGATAATACTTGTGACAATCCATTGGTAATCAATCAGTTCCATAGAATTGGCACCATCGACTTTCACCTTGTATGCCAACTATTCTTTCTAAGAAAAGAGATTTTGGTTGTTCTTTGCATTGGAAATTGATTGGTATGCCAATTGTAAATATGTGACTGTGACTTCATCACCAGGCCTCTTTTCTGTCATCTTTAGTTCTGATTATTGAATCTCCACGTGGATTCCATGTGCTTTGTCCCTCAACTGGTATATTTCTGCTAGTAGACACCATCCTCTAACAAAAAATTCCACCACTTGATTTCCAAGTGTTTTCCATATGTAATCAGCTAGTGATGGTTTTTCTCCATGGGGGGGTCTAGAAAATCTCATGGCAAAGCAGAGAAGTTGGGTGTTTCATGCATCAAACTAGATATGTACATCCTCAACTATCATTTTTCAGCCTTTAAGGCTGCTTTGTCTTGGCTATCCTTAGCCATTATCTCTTGGAATTTCATTGAGTCAATTCCGAGAAGGTCTGCCTCCACTTGATGAGTGGTATTTTTGAGGTTGATCTTCGAAAATGTGAAGTATTCAAACCCTACATCATGTATGTTTCTATCCTCAAGTAGGGCAACAATCTCTATGATGAACTCATTATCCAAATTCATTCCTACATGTACTTGCTTCTTTAATTTATTTGTCAACATATATTGAGGGAGATGATCAAAGTCAAACTAGTAGTATGGCCTTTCCCTCTTCCTTCCTAGGAAACCCTCAAGTTAGATATAATCCTGACGAGCCTCATTGAAAGGAGGAACGTTGGGCCCCTGAATGCCCAATGAATGAGACTGTGATGTAGTGATGTCTCATGGTGGAGAATCCAAGTCGATGGGGACTTGTGACTACTATGATGGAGTTGAAGTAGGTGTCCCTGTCTTTATCATAGACATCATATCCATTGCTATTGTTTCTGCTATGGGCTCTATCTTGGTCGTGATTGCCTCAATCATTGGTTGAGCTGCAGTGGTTTCCATGATTATTTCAAGAACATTTATGGTTGTCTCCACATATACTTCTTGTTTATTTATATCAACAATTTGTGTGCTTCCCCATGTATGCACTGGAATTCACATCCCTTTGGGAGGGTTACTCCACTGCTTTTGTCTGGGTATCTTCCTGGACATGGAAGGTAGTGAAGACTGAACCGGTGGTGACTCTGTTAGGGGAAGTACTACCTTCCTTGTCCTCTTGTTGTCTAGGTAGAGTTGATTATTTTTGAAAACTCTACTTATTCTCTCATCTATAGATGTGTTTTCTTTTGCATACCAATCCACTCTTCTAAGTGGCTGTGAGTCCAATTGATCCATGAAGAATGAAGGGAGAATGACTTCCCCTTCATAATTAGATAGGCCCTCAACGTCTTCTGACATAAATTCAATAATTTGTGAGAGCTTAGCAGGCTGTATTTCCTTCTTCGTACTTCAAACTCATCATCATAATTGACCTAGTAATCTTCCATAGAATATTGTTGTGATGAGAATTGCTCAAGATGCACTGCATAAAGGCCTCTTGAATCATATGACCTTCTCTCAATGAGATATTTGAGATTGAGTCTCATCAATTTGGTATCAACCACTATTTTACATCTATAGAGTCCCATATGGATGGGAAATTTTGCAGGTAGCTTCTTCTTCAGGCGTAGGTGAGTGTGAAATTCAGCCAAATGCCTTAGGAACTACACAAACACTACCTTATCTAAAGGGTAGCATGACATCATGGTGGGGTGACCATTGTAACCATACATGCGTATGTAGGCGAAGGTGGGGAATTGGATAAACCAATTTGACTAGTCCACCATTGCCTCCTCAGCTGCTGGTGATATACATACGTCCATCTCATGGTCAAGCTATCATATGGTGTGCATGATGAAGAACTCAGTTATCTATTTGAAGTGTCGTTCTGCTTTAGTAAACTGAAGATGCATAAAGTATTCATGGAACTTTTTCTCACCTAAGATCCCCACAATGTTTAATGTCTTGAACATGCCTTGGAAGGAAATCAGGTATACAAGGTAGGAAAATATGTGGAACCTATGAGCCTCTAGAAACCTGGTAATCTGTTGGTGGAGTGTGTGACTGATCAAGGTGGATCAGTCGTAATGTTCTCTTTTGTTGATAATCTTGGCAATGATGTAGAACATCAATTATTGAAACTGATTTCCCTCTTCCTGTCCAGTGATCCTATTGAGTAGAGTGATCAACACTATGTACTCATCTCAAAATTTTCCTCATCCAATTAATTTGGGCAAGTTGGCCTTTTTTACCTTTAACCTTTTTTTTTTCCATTTTTTGCAAACACCTATCCTTTGATGCTTCAAATTCCTTTTCACATTTTTTCACCAATATGACCTTATTGGTCGGGCATGGTAGAATAGCAAAACATTATTTAATGTCCTTTGGTTTGAAGCTGCAAATCACACTCCCATCCACTGATCAAATTTCCTGTGTGGTAGAATTGGAATTATTAATGCAAGCAATTACAAGCTCCACACTCTATATTGTGATAGGGATTGACACGGCTTGAAGCAATCCAAATTCTTCTATGTTTTGCAATGTGATTTGATACATGCCATCCAAATATTCTAAATTAACCATTGGGTTCTTTTGATGTAAGTCTGTGTCAGTCATTTTCAGGAAATCATTGTACAAGACCGTTTTGGTCTTGTATTGTACTTGGGAGTACTATATTTTGGAAAACTTAAAGATCAACTATGCACACGACCCTATTCTGATAATTTCTAAAAAACCCTAAAAATAGCACCCGCTGAGAAGTATTTTTTCAAAAGAAATCTGGAACATGTGTTTTGTTCATGCTTCAATGCTGAAAAAACCTAGTTCCTTAGATTTTTTATTTTGAGACTTTTTCAAAATAATCCCTAAAAATAGGGGCACCCAGTTTGTTGTTTTGGGAAAATTTGAAGAGATGGGTTTTACTGGAAAATTATGCTGATCATACCCAGTTGGTTAGATCTGTGGTAGCCTACTATATTTTTTGACATGCAAGAATTTTGAGATAGAAGAGAGGAATTAGATAAGAGGTAGACTGAAAGTTATTAGCGGCCTCCTTGTAAAACTCTGTCTCTAGATTCAACCTCTGAGAAGAAATCTCTTTATGCCACTGATCTTCAAAAAATATTGAAGAATAGTCCAAAACCCTTGTTAGATCTTGAAAAGATGTCCTTGAGAGAAAATTATTGTTTTGATCTTCAACCTGCAAAAGAAATAATGAAAAGGGATTCCTAGAGTTGATATATAATGATTCAAGTTCGAATCCTTCAAGTTTGGGCGCCAAATCATGTTTTAGGCCCAATTTAGCCTGATATGGAGTTCTAAGAGTTGGTTTCCACTGATTGTGGGATGATTTGGTCACTTTTTCCTCCAAAAAAATCTTAACTCTAGTAAAAAATTTGACCTTTTAGGCATCCTCCTTGAGTGTTGAAGACTTTTTTTATCATTTTCCAGGCTGAAGTGCCTTTGTTCGATCCTTGCTCTTGGCCATTTAGTTGATCTTTAGTAGTTGCCGATGAATCTATTGTTGAGATGGAACCATCTTGAAGAGGTATATTTAGGATTCATCAAGTCAGAAGCCTGACTTTGAGGCTCCAAATTTAAGGGTTCCTTTCTTCAGTAGGGACACTTTTAGCCCTGACTTAGTCAAATTTTCATGATTGTTCTTTGTTTTCACCATTTAGAACCTCTATGCTTTGATCTAATTTCACTGTTGACTGATGAGTCAGATGGCTTTGCTTGACTATGTGCTGGGTAACCAGTCCAATCCTAGAAAGGATGATTGGTTTCTTAGATCTTGAAGGTATGTTTAGGTCCTTCAAATCTAAGGGTGCCCCTAACTAGTAGGGGCACTTTTGACTTGTTGACTGATTATATTCATTCTATAAATTGCCTTAGTTTGATCTCTGTCATCAGATGTCTTCATTGATTATTTCGTTGTTGAGATCGATCAAGGTGGAGAAGGTCATCTTGGAGGTCACTAAGAAAACAAACTGCATCTACACCTCCCAAAGACTAGGCACCTTTCTTTAGTAGGGGTCCTTTTTCTGTGAAGCTCCTTGATTTTTATTTCATTTTACATGTTCTTTCTTGTAGCATCTTTGTATTTCGTTAATGTTTTCCAGTGATCTCTAAATTAGCTGATCTCGCTTGATGAAGTGTTGAATAGCCAATAGGAACATGAATAAGATGTCTACTTCAAATGGATCTGATGACTACATTTTTCCTTTGAGATCAAAGGGAACCTTTCTCCAATAGGGGCTCTTTTTTACCCTTGACTGCATTTTCTCCTTAGTAGCAAGGTGTGGTTTTCCCAAAGTTAGCCAAATTTTGACATTTTCAGTTTTGAGAATCTCCTCCATCAAACAACATCTTTTTAAACCTTTTCCACCATGAATTCTTCGTTGAAGCTTTTGAAACTTATCTCTTAGAACCTGGTACCCGCCAATCTACCATTAATGGATGTGGAGCTGCTAACTCTGTTTGTGAAAAATAAAAATTAGACCCACCAGAGTAAAACATGTTTTTTGATGATTCTGATTTGACCAGTGTGATCATGAAGTCAATTAATCCTATCAAAATCATTTTCAATCATTTCTGGGAAGGTCCTATTTTTGGGGGTTTCTTTAAAAATAGGAGCACGAAACCCTAGTTTTCAATTTTTTGAAATTTTACACATATGATCCTTGATATAAACCCACAAAAACCTTATGTTTGGTTTGACCTAAAACAAAATTTTGATGATATTTTTACATAATTTGGCTTAATTTAAGTAGAATGCCAAAACATAATTTTGGGTACAACATTAGGCTCCGTTTGGTGACCATGTCGGATACCTATGACATAGGAGAACCAAGAATCTCAAGTTTCGCAGACCAATATTTTTATTAGTTGGGCAATGGAGTTAGGACATGTTTCCTAATTCACACAATAATTGAAATTCACCTATTTATTGGATCTCACCTATAATTCACCTAATAACAAGGCTACCTAAGAAATCACCAAATACACAACAATACTTCACATAATGGGGAAACACATAGCAACATAACGTTAAAGAAAAATAAAATTATTTACAAAGTACTCACTCCATCCCTGAAGGGATGAAATGTTTCAAGTACTACCCAGTGTAGGGTAGTGGAAAGAGCCTTCCATCTAAATGTGAGAGAATATAAGAATTCTCCCTTTCAACATCATGGATCAGGAATGACCCCAACCAAAGGGAGTCAAATTTTTCATGCATTCCCTTTGATTCATGTCTCTTGTCCCATCGGAAGACCTTATCTCCGATCTCAAAGTACCGTTACCGAGCCTTCTTATTGTAGATCTTCTTCACTCTTTCTTGGTGCTAAGTGATCTTATCAACAAATTCCACCCTTTCATCTTGTAGTTGTGTTAGGAACAAGATGCACTTTTGGATTGGATCTCTAAACTCTTCATTTTCTACTACAAATTCTAGCTGAAAAATGGACAACTCCAGAGTGATGGGTAACACAAATTTTGTGCCATACATGATAGTGAAAGGGGAAGTGTTGATAGCTCTCTTGGACACAATCCTATCAGCCCAAAGAGTGTCATATAACTTTGTGTGCCAACCCCGTTGATTGGATTTAGCCATCTTGTGCACGATCATGACTATGTTCTTGTTTGACGATTCAACTTGTTCGTTGCCTTGTTGATAGTAATCTGAAGAGTGGGATAGTGTGATGCTGTAGTTAAAATAGAAACCTACTAACTCCTTTGATGAGAAGCTCTTATAATTTTTGGTCACGATATTTCTTGGTAATCCAAAATGTGTGATGATATTTTCTTTGAGGAAACTGCATAAAACTTCAGAAGTAGCATTCTTTGTAGGAATTGCCTCAACCCATTTGGTGAATTAGTCTATTTCCATAAGGACATAGACATGTCCCTTATTGGAATGTGGGTTTATTGGACCTATGAAGTTGATACCCCATTTTTGAAATGGAGCATCTATACGAAGTTGATACCCCATTTATGAATTGAAGCATATATTATCATCGACCTTAGTAGAATGGCTGCTAGTTTGAGCTTACCAATGAACTGTTGGCACTGTTGACATCTGCACACCCAATCATATGTGTCATGGAACAAAGTTGGCCATAAGAATTGTGCCCACAAAATTTTGAATGTTGTGACCCTCGATGAAAAGTGGTCGCCACACGCTTCACTATGAAATGCTTCCAACAACCACCATTGTTAGTCTCTACCGACACAAAGAAAGAATGTTACATCAAGCCCACACTTGTATAGAATGTTACCTCGCAACACATAGTTTTGTGCTGTTAACCTTAAGGTTCTTTTTTTCTATTTTTCCAAGTGGGTTGGACATTATCCATAGGTTGCATAGTACCAAAGTTTTGAGTACCATTCCTCTGCAGAATCAACCAATAAGACCATTGGAAGGTCTTCTTCTATCTCTATTTCTACCTAGCCATCAAAAACTTGGTGATTTAGATCACCATCATCTGCTATAAGCTGATGTAGACCTCTCCCATAGACAAATTTGGTCAGCTTGATCTCCAAGTCATATTCCTAGACCCTTGCAATCTAGTTGCCTCTTTTACTTCCCATCTTTTGTTGAGTTAGAATGCTCTTGACTGTAGGATTAGTGTTGTACACTGTTGTGTGAGAATTTAATATATAGAAACTAAAATTCTTTACGACCATATTTGTTCTTTTGAATCTAGGAGTATCATAACTCGTTGTTCTTAAAACTACTGCTCATGAAGGAAATTGGTGATTTTGTCTCCTTGTTCAACTTCTATGTCAGTATGGTAGAGAGGGTGTATTCTGATGCATAACAATAAAGAATGAATTATTTATTGAAGTTAGGTCAAACCAAAAGTGGTTCCTTACTAATGGATTCTTTTATCTTGACGAACACCTCATTTCCTTTTTAGTCCATTTAAAGGTGACCGTCTTTTTTATCATCACTAAAATATCCTTGGTCAGCTCTGAGAAATCAAGAAAAAATCTTCTTATGAAGTTCACTTTTCCAAAGAATGAATGCACCTAAGTGGTATTAGTTGGGAGAGATAGGTTCTTGATTGAATCCACCTGATCAAGATCAATTTGAGTTCCCTCTTTGGAGACAATATGGCCTAGTAGTTTTCCTTCAGTCATTGCAAAGATAGATTTCTTGGGATTCAATGATATATGATGATACCTACATCTCTCAAAAACTTACACTAAGTGTTGAAAATGGTATTGCCACTTCCTTGAGAAAGAGGTAAGGTCATCAAGGTAGACGATAATCACTTTGTCCTTTAGGTCTCCAAATGCTAAGTCCATGGCTCGCTGACAGGTGGCATCAACATTGATGAGGCCGAAGGGCATCCTCTCATAGGTGAACATTCCCGATGGGGTGGTAAACACTATCTTGATTTGATCCTCCTTAGCCACCACAATTTGGTTGTATCTAGAAAAACCATCAAGCAATGACAACATTTCCAATCCGATTACCATTTGCAAGGTGTGCTCCATGATGGGTAAAGTATAATTATCCTTTAACAACGATTGGTTGATTTTCTTGAAATCGACACAAATCCAGATCTCTCCATTATTTTTATGCACAGGAACGATATTGGAAACCTAGGTAGAATGATGGATGGAAAATATGATCTTGGCATCCACCATATTTTGTACCTTCACGTAGATTATCTTGGACACGTGGGTTGTAGTGCCTCTACTTCTGCTTAAAGGGATTGATATCTGACTTGAGAGGAATTATATGAGACAATTCCTTTGGTATGAAGAATTTAAAATATTCATAGGTCCATGCAAAGATGTCTCTGTACTATTTGAACAAGGAGATAAAGCTATTTCTTTCCTCTGTAGTGCAACATCTTCCCAAGTTGATGAGCCGAGGCTTGTCTTCAGTGCTGATGTTGACTTGATTGTAATCAATAGATATTTTTCTATGAAAGTTTCTTTGATCTTGCACATGTCTATTATGCATATCAAATATGTCCTCCAAGGATACTAGACCCTTGGGGATGTTGTTGCCTCATAACTGGATGATGCCAAATTTTGTTGCTTCAAAATCTTTTGCTATGGATTATTTGAAAGGAGAAGCACTACCTTCAAAGAATAACTCTTCATAATTGTCCACCATGCAGAGGAACTCTTTTATCTCATCATCATCATCAAAGATCTGTGAATTGTCGTAGTTGTCGGGGACAACTGGATTGTATACGAGCTCAATGGTGAAGGCATTCTAATGAAAGTTGAAATGTGGCATGAAGAGAGTATCTGATAATGCAAGGGCATTTGATCTGATATTTTTCTTGCATGGAATGTATTTGATGTTGAATGCTTCAAAATAATTGATAACATTACACACCCTTTGTCAATAAGACTGAAGGTGACCTTTTCTTATACCCATATCTCTTGCATTTTTGAGACCTAGTATGAGCGCCTCATATTCAATGGTTTTATTTATGTTATTGAATTGAAAGTGATAATAAAATGGGTACAAATTCCCTTCAGGATAGGTAATGACAACTCCTACTCCCAAGCCTACCGTTGAGCATCTCCCATCAAATTGTATTATCCACATCTTTGAACTTTATTTTTATGTGCTTGTGGAAAATGCAACCTTCTTTTCTTCTTTGATTACTTTAGATAGCATGGCATATGTGCCAAGACCCATAATCTAATGTAGCACTTGTGCTTGGGGGTCCTAATACTTCACTGCCATGAATCTAGACATAGCCTCTGGTTCCAACTTGAAGCTACCTTTCTTTAATGGGATTTTCATGTACAACCAATCCAATTGATTCTTGCCTCTGAGATATTAGCAATTTTTTTTGCTCATTAGAATCCCATAGCTGATTGGAATGTTAGCTATGAGGATGGTCATCATGATCTTCTTCTCTGGAAAGGATTCTAGTCTTACTTGAGCATCCTTCAGCTGGCTGACCAACGACACCGGTTTGAATTCGAGTAACACTTGTAATGGGTTTTAGTGCATGATAGTCCCAATGAGTTCATGATTTGAAAGGGCATGATGTTGTCCAATGATATTGAGTCAATTATATAGTTATGAGTTTGGAACCTCCCATATACAAAGACATGTAAAAGGGATTTGTCTTTTCTCCCACTGGTACGAAAAATTCTAGCAGTGTGGGCTGAATTATAAATTGCTTATGTACTACCTTGATAATCCAATCCATTTGATCGGGATGGTCCTAGAGATACACTAGCTATGAGATTTGTACCTTCATCTTCATCATAGATGTCATGATTTCAAAGTTTGTCAAGGATAGATCTTGAGCATTTGATGTGATGTTCTCTTATGCAAACTTGGGATTAGAAGTGGAAGCTTATTTTCCCTTTTCACTTGGCTTTCGTCTTTCGTCTTTCTCCTTATTATTTTTGTGATTTGAAATTTTGAGTGAGTGTGAACACATGTTTCGACATATTCTCATGGTTGAAAATGAGAGAGTATTGACATTAGTCTTCTTCTTCTTGATTTTTGGGTTCACTATGGAAGTATCTTATTGCAGATTCACCATCAAATTTGTTTGTTTATGGTGAGACAACATTCACATTTAAAGGTATGAAACTTGATCTTGGTGCTTGATCTTTGACATATCCCATGATCTGATTCATCCTTTGATTCTTATGGCATGTGGATATGGTGTGTTTGTCCAAATCATGGAAACAAAATAACACATTAGATTTCTCGACCTATGTTCCTCTTTACAAAGGTCCTTGATTTCTTGGCTTGTAGTTGTTGAAAGGTTGGAAATTATTCCTCTTTGGTTGGTACGACTATTGAGGTTAGTACTATTTTTTTTGCTGATATGGTGGTGGTGTGGGTAGTGCTTACTGCCCTTGATTAGGTGACTATCTCATTAAGATAGTCACTTCATTTTCTAACTTTTGTAGTAATGGATTTGTTGATGCTTGGACCAATAGTTTAATAGCATCACCCTTCATCTTTCCCATGGTGATCATATGATCCTCAATCTTGATAGCCTTTTTTTTAGCAACTTGCAAGTCCTCTTTGTGGCTTCCTTTGATAAAAAAGGCTATCTCTGAGGGAAGGGCATTAATGAAGGTACTCATTAGAATCTCATCTGATGGATTGAGTGTGTGAGATAGATGTGTAACGAGGTGGTTAAACCTTTCTATGAAATCCCTCATCAGTTATGTAGGATCCATCTTAGAGTTTGGTAACTTGGAAAACAACTGATGGATGTCTTCGACAAGTTTGAACCTCACCAATAAATTTTTAATCATGAACTCCTAGCTTGTGATGATACTTGGTTGTAAGTGATGGAACTTGTCAGAAGCATTTGCCTCAAGAGTTTTGAGAAAGAGTCAAATGGCGATACCTTCATGTGGTATAGATAAAATAGAACAAGTCACTATGAATGCTGATATATGCTCATCATGGTGTCCAGTCCCATCACTGAAGAATCTTAGGAAGTGCTTTCATGATCCTTTGGGAAGTTCATGGTTTCCTTCTAGTGACAATGGGCCTACGTTGTTACCCCATGGCAATGGTGTTCGACACCTTATATTTCTCGCATTACAACCATTGCTGAATAGATTGTGGCGATTTCCATTATTGCCATTACCATTTCCATTATTGCCATTAACATTGCAATTATTGCCATTACCATTGCCATTATTTCCATTGTCATTATTTCTATTGCCATTGTTACCATTATTATGGCCATTTCCATTTTTGTTGCCAATGTTTTTGTTGTTAGCATTATCATTGTTCATGCGATTGTCTACCATCGCTTGAGCTGGAGGTTCTTGATGTTTTTCTTCTAGAAGATATTCATGAACCTCTTCAAAGATTTTTACTATATCAGATGCTTCTCCAATGTCTTCTTGAAATAGAGGATTGGTTCTCCTCTATATGTATACCCGGTGATCTAGGATGCTTACTACAATGTAGGTGGTGGTAACACTAGCCTCTCAATTGCAAGATCAACCTTTCTTTCTTCCTCATCTAGAGTAATAGATGTGACTCTCCATTGAGCTAGTGATGTATTCTCTTCGAAGATGAAAGAACGTAAGATACTGATGATGTCTGAATGCTTCCTTCAATGAATGTAAGATCTGGTTGGAGAGTTTTTGGAGCAAGATCAGGTTGTTCAATTGGAGCCCAAGGATGTCAAATGCACATTTCGTGTCATAAAAGCGTTAGATTTTTCTTGAAGTTTTATGCCTCGTTGCCCCACGGTGGGTGCCAAAAATCTATTGGCATTTAAATTAGCACCTCTAGAGTGCTTATTGGAAATAGACAACTATTGCAAGTGTTATAGTACTACTCTTTGAATTATAGAGTGGAAGATCTCTCTTTGATGACGTTATATGTAAAAAAAGGTACAATAGACTAAGGTTCCTTTTTTTTTTACTAAGTGGCAGGACACAAGGGTGCATAAACATAATGCACCATAGCTAAGGTTTTCTCTAGTTTATGTAGATCTTAGCCATGACTAAAATAGCTTGTAAACTATCCTATATCCTCAAGATAAATAAACCATGAGGGCATAGGAGCTGAATGGATTGGTTGGATCACTTGAATCCACCGTCTCCTTATAATATGGTCGAGGCTTTGAACTCTCAGATATACGTTGGGATAAGGTTTTATGCAAGTGAACACTCTTCATGGTAAGTTGGATCTAAGACTTGCCAAGGAGGAGGAACCCCTATCTGAGGTATAGGATGGGAAACAACTCACTAGAAACAACAAGATACAATGTCTTGGCTAAAAAGATTCCCGAGGAGGTGAGAACACCTATCCAAAGTGTAGGATGAAAGATAATTCATTAAAAAACGTCACATCATAACTATCAATATAAAAATATCCAAGGAGGAGGAACCCTTGTCCAAGGAGGAGATTAAAACAATAAGCTATAAACACAAGACATTTGGAATAACTCAAATCTTTAGATCAAAATGAATGCACCTTTTGATTTCCTTCTTCAAGCTTTCTAAATGAATTACGAAGAATTGGGACAAAAAAGGCATGAAATCATGCACACTTACGATCAACCAATTAAATCTTATCCAAAAGTGAAAAAATACAAACTTGAAAGCTTGTGGCAACAATTGGTGCAATAATTTTGTGTAGTAAATAAAGGTTAACAAATAATGAGCCCAAGGCTCTTATTTATAGAAACTCAAAGGAGTAGGCAACCCTAAAATCTCCTTGAGTTAACAATCAATTTTTTCCAATCAACAAGAATTATTCCTAAGTCTAGAAGTAGGTGAGAAAGGAGTTAAATGGAAATCTACTTTATTTATTTGAAACTATACAAAGAGTCAACTGAAAATCTACCTCGGTTGACTGAAAGCTAACTACAAGTGAACTTAAATTAGAAGCCGTGCCTCCAAAATAGACATCCACATTTAGTGGAGATCTGAGATCCAAAAATCATGGAAGTCAAATTAGACATCCTTAATTAGTGGGATATGACATGCATGATCTATGGGACCTGGAGTTAACTTGGAAAGTGACATCAAGTTAAACCTAGTCAAAATTAATGTCTTTCTAGAGGGTAGGATGTCCTTCTTGGGGTGATTTACAACTCATCACCACTGGTCAACAATGCCTCTATCTAGTGGTTGACCTCTTCAACCTTTGGGCAATTAATGTTCTGCAAGATGATAAAGTGGCATATTAGCATTTCTTCACCTACCACAAGTTATTGCTAATAGTCTATGCACTTAGCTACTACACCATCTAACCTGGTAGACATAGCTGCAACTTTTGTCAAATTGCAACCATCGGGGTCATCAAAGAATGTGCTATGAATGAAATATTAGAATTGATTTTTCACTATACCTAGCTCAATGTACTCACCTCCCTCATGTTGATATTCTATATGAGGGAAGGATATTAACAATGTTCTTGTGAAGTTGATAATATCTACGACAATCCGCCGGTAATCAATCAATTCCACAAAATTGGCATCATAGGCATTCACCTTGTATGCCAATTTTTTTTCCCAAGCAAAGAGATGTTGCTTGTTATCTGCAGTGGTAATTGATTGGTATGCCAATTGCAAATTTGCGATTGTGACTTCATCACTAGGCCTCTTTTTTTCTATCTTTAGTTTTGACTACTAAATATCCATGCAAAGTCCATGTGCTATGTCCCTCAACTGGTATATTTCCACCAATACACACCATCCTCTAACAATAAATTCCTCCACTTGATTTATCAAGTGTTTTCCATATGTAATTAGCTGGTGATGGTTTTTCTCCTCGGGGAGGTCTAGCAACTCTCATGGAAAAGCAGAGAAGTTGGGAGTGTCTTGCATCAAGCTAGATATGCACATCCTCAAATGCCAGTTTTTATCCTTTAAGGCTACTTTGTCTTGGACGTCTTTAGCCATTCTCTCTTGGACGGTCACTGAGGAAATTTTGAGAAGGTATGCCCCTACCTGATGAGTGGTATTTCTGAGGTTGATCTTTGAAAATGTGGTCTTCAACCCCTACATCATGTATGTTTTTGTCCTTAGGTGGGGTAGTAGTCTCTATGATGAACTCATTATCCACATTCCTTCCTACTTGTACTTCTTCAATATCTTCACCAAAATGACTCGAGGGACATGATCAAACTCTGTTTAGTCAAGCTGGTAGGATGGCCTTTCCCTCTTCCTTCCTAGGAAACCCTCAAGATAGATAGAATACCGACTAGCCTCACTAGAAGGAGGAATGTTGGGCCCCTGAATGCCCAATTAATGATACTATGCTATAGTGATATCTCATGGTGGAGAATCCAAGTCAATGGGGACTTGTGATTGTTATGATGGAGATGAAGTAGGTGGCTCTATCTCTATCACAAGCACTGTATTCGCTACTATTATTTCTAATATATTGGTTGTGATTACCTCAATCACTGGCTCAACTACAGTGGTTTCCATGAATATTTTAGGCATGTTTGTGGCTGTCTCCACATATAGTTCTTGCTAATTTGCATCAACAATCTCTGTTTTTCCCCATGTATGCCCTGACATTCGCATCCCTTTGGGAGGGTTACTCCATTTATTTCATTTGGGCTTATTCCTAGACATGGAAGGTAGTAAATATTGAACCAGTGGCATCTCTCTCCAGGGAAGTACTACCTTCATTGTCCTCTTGTTGTCTAGGTAGAGTTGACTATTTCTGACAACTCTACTCGTTCTCTCGTCTGTAGATGTGTTTTCTTTTGCATACCAATACACTCTTCTAAGTGGTTGTGAGTCCACTTGATCCATGAAAAATGAGGGGAGAATGACTTCCCCTTCATCATCGGATAGGCTCTTAATGTCTTTAGGCATAAACTCAACAATTTGTGAGAGCCTAAGCCGACTATAGTTCCTTCTTTGTACTTCAAACTCATCATCACAATTGACCTAGTAATCTTCCATAGAATATTCCTATGACGAGTGTTTCTCAAGATGCGCACATAAAGGCCTCTTGGATCATATGACCTTCTCTCAATGAGATATTTGAGATTGAGTCTCACCATTTCTTGGCTCATCAATTTGACATCAACCATTGTTTTACATATATAGAGTCCCATCAAGATGGGAAAGTTCCCAACTGGCTTCTTCTTCAGGTGTAGGTGAGTGAACTTCAATCAACTACCTTAGGAACTCCATGAACACCACCTTATCTGAAGGGTAGCATGGCATCATGGTGAGGTGACCATTATAACCATACACGCATATGTAGGTGAAGGTGGGGAATCGGATAAACCAATCCGCCCAGTCCACCATTGCCTCCTTGGCTACTGATGATATATGAATGTGCATCTCATGGTTGAGATCTTGTACAATGTGCATGATGAAGAGGTCACTTATCCATTTGAAGTATCATTCCACTTGAGTAGATTCAAGATGCGGAAATTATTTATGGACCTTCTATATGCCTAAGGTCCCCACAATGTTTAGTGTCCTGAACTTGCATTGGAAGGCAATCAGGTATACAAGGTAGGAACACATGTGAAACTTGTGAACCTCTAGAAACCTGGTAATATGTTGGTGGAGTGTGTCACTGATCGAGGTGGTCTAGTCATAATGTTCTATTTTTTTGATAATCTTTGTAATGATGTAGAACATCCATGACTGAAACTGATTGCCCTCTTCCTATCTAATGATCCTATTGAGTATAATGATCAAAACTACATACTCGTCTCAAAATTCTCCTCATCCAGATAATTTGGGAAAGTTGGCCTTTTTCACCTATAACCATTGTTTTTCCATTTTCTACAAACACATATCCTTTGATGCTTCAAATTCCTTTTCACATTCTTTCACCGATATGACCTTATTGGTCGGGCATGGTGGAATAATAAAACATTTTTCAATGTCCTTTGGTTTAAAACTATAGATCACCCTCCCATCCACTGATCGGATTTATCGTGTAGTAGGATTGTAATGCTTAATGCAAGTAATTACAAGCTCCACACTCTATAATGTGATAAGGATTGACATGGCTTGAACCAATCTAGATTCTTCTATGTTTTCTAGTGTGATTTGATTCATACCCTCCATATCTTCTGAATCAACCACTAGGTTGTTCTGATGTAATTCTGTGTTAGTCATTTTTAGGAAATCATGGTACAAAATTTTTTTGGTCTTTTATTGTACCTGGGAGTACTATATTCTAAAAAACTTAAAGATCAACTGTGCACATGACCCTGTTCTAACAATTTCCAAAAACCCCAAAAAATACTGCCTACCGAGAAGTATTTTTTCAAAAAAAATATGGCACATGGGTTTTATTCATGCTTCAATGTTGAACAAACCCTGTTCCTTAGATTTTTGATTCTGAGACTTTTTTTTGGAAAAATCCCTAAAAATAGGGGCAACAAGTTTGTTGTTTCTGGAAAAATTTGAAGAGATGGGTTTTACTGGAAAATTATGTTGATCATACCCAATTGGTCAGATATGTGGTAGCCTATTATTTTATGTGACATGCAAGAAATTTAGGATAGAAGAGAGGAAGTAGACAAGAGTTAGATTGGAAGTTATTAGTTTCCTCCTTGTAAAAATCTGTCTTTGGATTCAACCTTTGAGAAGAAATCTCTTTATGCCACTAATCTTCAAAAAATATTGAAGAACGGTCTAAAACCCTTATCAGATCTTAAAAAGAAGTCCTTGAGAGAAAATTGCTATTTTGATCTTCAACTTGAAGTATAAATAATGAAAAGGGATGCCTAGAGTTGATATATAATTATTTAAGTCTAAATCCTCTAAGTTTGGGCACCAGCTCATCTTTTAGGCCTGGTTTAACATGATTTGGTGTTCTAAAAGTTGGTTTCCACTAATTGTGGGATTATTTGGTCACTTTTGCCTCCAAAAAAATGTTAACTCTAGTCAACAAATTCACCTTTGACCTCTTAGGCGTCCTCCTTGTGTGTTGAGCACTTTTTTTTTTATCATTTTCCAGGTTGAAGTACCAATATTCAATCCTTGCTCTTGGCTATTTAGTAGATCTTTAGCAATTGTTGATGGATCTGTTGTTGAGATGGAACCATCCTAAAGAGGTATGCCTAGGAGTCATAAAGTCAGAAGCCCGAGTTTGAGGCTCCAAATTTAAGGGCACCTTTCTTCAGTAGGGTTACTTTTAGCCCTGACTTAGTCAATTTTTCATGTTTGTTCTTCATTTTCACCAATTAGACCCTTGTGCTTTGATTTGATGTCACCATTGACTGATGAGTCAGATGGATTTGCTTGATTGTGTGTTAGGTAACCAACTCAATCCTTGAAAGGATGGATTGTTTCTTAGCTGTTGATGGTCTGTTTAGGTCCTTCAAGTCCAAGGGCACCCCATGCCAACTGGGGTGCTTTTGACTTGTTTATTGATTATATTCATGCTATAAACTTCCTTAGTTTGATCTTTGTCATTATATGATTGATTTTTCTGATGTCTTCATTTATTGTTTCATTGTTGAGATCGATCAAAGTGGAGAAGGTCATCTTGGAGGTCACCAAGCAAATAGACTACATCTACATCCCCCAAAGACTGGGTGCCTTTCTTCAATAGGGGCACTTTTTTTGTGAAGATCATTGATTTTTCTTTCATTTTGTATGTTCTTGCTTGCAACATCTCCGTATTTTGTTGATGTTTTCTAGTGATCTATGAATCAAATGATCTTACTTGATGATGCATTGAATAGCCAATAGGAACATGAAGAAGATGACTACTTCACATGGATTTGATGACTGCATTTGGCCTTTGAGATCAAAGGGCGCCTTTCTCCAATAGGGGCACTTTTTGACCCTTGACTACATTTTCTCCTTGGTAGCAAGGCATGGTTTTCCTAGAGTTAGCAAAATTTTGACATTTTCCAGTTTTGAGAATTTCCTCCATCAAACAACATCTTTTTTAACCTTTTCTGCCATGGCTTCTTCATTGAAGATTTTGAAACTTAGCTCTCAGCACCTGGTACTGCCCAATCTACCATCAATGGCTGCAGAGCTCCTAACTTTGTTCCTGAAAAATAAAAATAGACCCACCAAAGTAAAACATGTTTTTTGATGATTCTGACTTGACCAGTGTGATCATGAAGTTGATTAATCCTATCAAAATCATTTTCAATCATTTTTGGGAAGGTCTTATTTTCAAGGGTTTCCTTAAAAATAGGGGCATGCAACCCTAGTTTTCATTTTTGTAGAACTTTGGACATATGTTCCTTGATAAAAACCCAAAAAACCTTATGTTTGGTTTGACCTAAAACAAACTTTTGATGACATTTTTACATGATTTAGCTCAATTTAAGTAGAATGTCAAAAAAATATTTTGGGTACAACACGAAGCAATCTTAAACCAATCAGATAATAACTAAAATATATATGAACATGAAAGAACTTAACAACACCATGCACAATGGACACTAGAATTTATGTGGAAACCTAAGATGGGAAAAACCATGGAGAATGCTATTTTTTTTTATTATAAAGCATTAGTTAAGGTGACACCAATTAAGGCGATTTTTGCAAGGGCTCATTGCCAAAATGCTCACTACAGGTAAGGCTCACTACCAGTGGGCTCACTACCTGATTAATATAAAAAATATTGATTACAAAATAGAAAAAATGTGAACTGATGAAGTTGCATCTACATATGCATGAAGTCAATTCTAGTTAAGAGCACAATATCCGTTTACAACAGATCCGATTAAGAATCTTCTACACACCTTGCACAACCTCTTCAAAATAGATTACTTATTCCTGACAATTTCCTTCACTTCCTTATTTGTTTCTTGTCACACAATCCTTCACACCCTTTTCACTGTTCACACATACCACACTTCTTGTTTGATCCCAGAAAGATGTTCAACATATATATATACCCGAAGAAAAAAATGAGTCAACCTAGAAAAACATGTCGGCATGAAGAACAACCTTGAAATATTCAATAAGGCTTGGCACACTAGTACCGGTCCCAAAGGATAGGTCACACATAAAAATATTCTTACCACATTACACTGAGACCCATAGCTAGGTCATACATAAGATATATCATAAATATCAAAAGGTAACGAAATTTGAATTATATGAGATATATTTAGGAGCCGATAGGAATGCCACAACCAAGACCAATCTTGAGCATCATCAATTGATAGGAATGCCACAACCAAGAACAAATATTAATCATCATCAATTTTCATATCAATCGGAGGAATGCAATTAGACACAAAAAAAATTGTAACATGCTACGTGAATGTTCGGGTAGCAAGGATACTCAAAATAAGCTTTAGGTGCAACAATTGGTATCAAAAGATTAGTCTTCATTATTC
Source organism: Sequoiadendron giganteum (assembly GCA_007115665.2). NCBI lineage: Eukaryota > Viridiplantae > Streptophyta > Pinopsida > Cupressales > Cupressaceae > Sequoiadendron > Sequoiadendron giganteum. Next base: position 279,114,287 of record CM021105.1, read on the forward strand.
TGCATTTACTATCTTCCACAGATCTCCCAAAAATAATTACTACCATATACGGATCGAGGATAACATCCATACTACACAACATTATAACATACTATAGGATAGATCATTTATGTATATCATCTGAAGCACAACCTTCCAGATCTCAGGTTTTGACATCAATGACAACAATGCTAGATCAAGAAATTCTCAACAATCTCCCCCTTTGGCATTTGAGATGTCCCTAGCTAGTTTGGATCTTGATTTCTAGTTGGTTTATCAAAGTGAATCACAATTTTTTAGGAGAAAGCATACTATCTTGCACTTCTAGGGTTTTCACCTAAAAGGAGAAAGATCTTTCTGTCCACAAAAACTTGGAGTTCAATGCTTTGATACCACCGAAAAGATCCCTACTAATCTAGACTCAAAACCCTTCAATTTCTGTCTCGAGAATTTTTTCAAACACTTTGCTTGCAACCTCTAATTTGCAGATAATTATTTTTAGTTTGTTTTGATGCCAATGATGTTTAGATGCTTGAAATTGATTGTAATTGTAAATAAACAAGTAACTAAAATGATATGAAATTCCTTTGTAATTTTCAAATGCACATACATGAAATTATGATGCAAGATGCATACCTATAGCCAAGTGACATTTTCACAAACACTTGGCATGCAAACTAACTCAATGAAACACAATTATATACGAGAGAAATTTCATCAAATAGATGGCAACCAAAATCCTTATATCTCCAAATGATATTGCAATGATATGAGAGTTCTTATAATACTAAAGATGAGATGCAATCAGACCTAAACTAATAGAGCTTACATTCAACTTTTCATATGAATATGACTGAAACTAAATGCCTTATCAGTTCTATGAAGAACAACATTACATATGCAATATGAAGTCTATTTTATAACTGTAATTGCATTGAGAAGATGTTGATTGAGATAAAAAATGGATACTATATGAATTCAAATCTCTAAATGCAATAGAATAATAAAATATGAAACCTGGAAATGATTTTATGCCAACCCAAAATGGTTCAAATCTTCTTGCACGAGCTGCCAATGACCTTCAAAATGTTGCTCCTTGCTTCCAATATGCAAATCGATGCCTATAGAATTTTCCTAGATTTTTTCTTGCACTCTTTCATAAAATCACCCCTTACTAGGTGTGCCTAGCATAAGCTTAATTCTGATTTTTATTTATCAACAATACCAAAATCGTTCCCTTTTAAGCTAGACGCCTTTCTTTAGTAAAATCATCCATTCCTTTGGATTAAAAATGATGACTCCAATATTTGATTATTTTCTTCAATAAAATCTGAATATTGATCTTCAATGTGTTCTCCAAAATGATTCCTTCCAAAATTGGCCAAAGGCCACTAATTTTTCAAATGAAGTCCAAATTGAGAAGTTTGAAGTAACTCCTCCAAATTCTAAACTAGGGTTGATATTTCACAACCGAAATTGGAAGTAACCAGCTAGGTTTGGTCTTGAACAAACAAATATTGGAAATCAACAAGCTTAAGCATTTAATTTCAACAATGCAATAGAAAAGGTGTATTCAACTCAAGATGTCCAAATGCCTAGCCCAAGATTCTTCTTATACTTTTCATAGGAGAGCCCACACACCTTTCTTGTCAATGTGGGATAAAAGATATATTTTAGCTTAAGTGACTTTATGATATATTTTATTTAGTAACTAATTAAATATAAAGTCATCCTTAAGATATTAATTTATTGGAATAACTTTATAAATAATTAATTTAATATCTTCACTTAAATTTAATTAAAATAATCAATTAGTCATCCTTATGAAATATCAATATTTGGACAACAATTAATTAAATTAATTAAATCACGATACCTCCAATTCGATGACATGACTGTCTTCCCTTCCCAAAGATTACTTGCCCTCAAGCAATCCACATCTGCCAAACCATCCAACTGCCATAGTAACTGAAGCTCAAAATGGAGAATCACTTGCTCTTGTCCACCAACCACCCGGATCCCAAGTGATCCTAAGAAGTAATCCAACCAACATCCTCTGAATATAGTTGAAGCTCATGTCACTATGAAGTCATATCAATGTGTGAGACCAACTATCCCACAAGAAAACTCCTAGATCCCAAACCTGAATGTATGCCCCACCATGCTAACTCCAAGTACTGCAATAATCATCATGCATCCAAACTGTCCAAAGATAATCTCCATCTCGATCACATGAATAAATTGGAAGTCTATCCATATCAACACCAATGGAATTTTGTTGTGCCACTCTAATACCCCCTACAGTCCAAGACTCAAACTCCTTCCATTGGAAACACTAAACTAGAGAAATCAAAGTGAGAGATCTGTCAAACTTGGACTCATAGAGTGAATTCGAATATCTCTGCCTAAACAAGTCTTGTGTATGTGGGCTGAATGGAAACTGATGAGCACACCTCAGGATGCAACCAAGATGAAACTCCTCTGACTATGCCAAAGGACAACCAAAGTAGTCAAGTGTACTCCATCCTATATTGCCATCCTCAAAATAAGACAAACAACTCACAATAGGATGATTTTTTCTTGCAACAACATCATCATGACCTCTCCCACAAGGAAAATACAAGTGTCCTGACTCACTTTCATGTGTGATAAGAATACCATCATGAAAGCCATCTACTACCTAGAAAGAGACTGGATCAATATCTAAATCCAGTGTGCAAGAAATCATCTTCTTCTAGAAATATTGACCAATGTTAATCTCAAAACTATCAATACACCCATCTTCAACCTCATCACCATTATTAGAACAATGTGCATTTTCAGATTCATTCTCTCTTTGAATAAATAGACTTCGAATGTTATCTATCCTTATTTTTCTTGCTATGTTGATGAGATTGACCTTTTCTTTGAATTCTTGTAGGTGTTTTCTTGCATTAGCAGCCACTAATTTAGCCTCTTTGGCTTTTTTCCTCCATTCTTCATTCATCTTTTTGGACCTCATTACCTCTTCTATGCCAAAATACAAAAAATCAATCCTCTTATGCTTGATATCTTCATGTCTATCACTTGGTGTAGGGCTGCCCTCAACAAGAGATATTATATCATTGAATTTATCATGATGAATAACTCCTATCTCATGAGAATGATGGGACATAATGTTGATGTCCTCAAGAAAATCAATAATGGCATCATGCCATTGTATAGTATCTTCCTCATCATGTGTAATCAAAACACTAGTGGATGCTCCACTAAATAAATGATCCACTTTTATGTCTTCTTGTAGCTACTCTAATGTAGCTGGTTTGTCTTCAACCATTACATGATCTTCTTCAAACTTGGATTCATCATAAAGTGTCATGTGCTCAACACATTTCTCTATGCAAATATGATTTTTTCTCGCCTTAGGATTAATTATAAGCTAATCACTAACTGCAAAAAATTCCTCATAGAGACTTTTAGATGTTTCACTTGTAGATTTATTGTGTTGCTCCTTCTTTTTGTTGTGAAATCTAGAACCCTTAGGAATGGATTTTGATATTTTCTTTAGATAAATAGTTCATTGAATCAATGGTTCCATTTAAGGTTCCTTTGAATTATTGAAGAAAGGAAGATCATTTCTAATCTCTTGCAAAAGTGTAAGGTACTTTTCACAAGTAGATATTTTATCATCCATGAGTCGTAACTAAATTTTTTGATTCGTTGAAACCAAACCCAATCCACCCAACAGGCTGACAAGATTCTTAGCTCTGATACCACTGAGATGTCGCTAGCTAGTTTGGATCCCAATTTCTAGTTGGCTTATCAAAGTGAATCAATATTTTTTAGGAGAAAGCATACTATCTTGCACTTCTAGGGTTTTCACCTAAAAGGATAAAGATATTTCTATCCACAAAAACTTGGAGTTCAATAATTTGATACCACCAAAAAGAGCCCTACTGATCTAGACTCAAAACTCTTCAATTTTTTCCTAGGTAATTTTGTCAAACACTTTGCTTGCAACCTCCAATTTTTTGATAATTATTTTTAGTTTGTTTTGTTTTGGTTTCTTTTGATGCCAACGATGTTTGGATGCTTGAAATTGATTGCAATTGTAATTAAACAAGTAAATAAAATGATATACAAATCCTTTGTACTTTTCAAATGCACATAAATGAAATTCTGATGCAAGATGCATACCTACAACCAAGAGACATTTTCAAAAACACTCAGCATGCAAACTAACTCAATGAAATGCAATTACATATGGGAGACGTTTCGTCAAATAGATGGAAACCAAAATCCTTATATCTCCAAATGATATTGCAATAATATGAGAGTGCTTACAATACTAAAGATGAGATGCAATCAAACCTAAACTAATAGAGCTTACATTCGACTTCTCATATGAATATGACTAAAACTAAATGCCTTATCAACTATATGAAGAACAAAATTACATATGCAATATGAAGTCTATTTTATAACTGTAATTACATTGATAAGATGTTGATTGAGACAAAAATTGGATACTATATGAATTCAAATCTCTAAATGCAATACAATAATAAAATATGGAACTTGGAAATGATTTTTTGCCAACCCAAAATGGTTTGAATCTTCTTGCACAAGCTACCAATGACCTTCAAAATGCTACAAATTGCTTCCAATATGCAAATTAATGCCTTTAGAATTTTCCTAGATTTTATCTTGCACTCTTTCACAAAATCACCCCTTACTAGGTGCGCCCAACATAAGCTTAATTCTGATTTTTGTTTATCAGCAATACCAAAATTGTCCCCTTTCAAGATAGATGTCTTTCTTTATCAAAACCATCCATTCCTTTGGACTGAAAATGATGACTCCAATATTTGATTATTTTCTTCAATAAAGTATAAATATGATCTTCAATGTGTTCTCCAAATGATTCCTTCCAAAATTGGCTAAAGGGCACTAATTTTGCCAATGAAGTCCAAATTGAGAAGTTTGAAGTAACTCAAAATTCCAAACTAGGGTTGATATTTCACAACCAAAATTGGAAGTAACCAGCTAGGTTTGGTCTTTCACAAATGAAGACAGGAAATCAACAAGCTTAAGCATTCAACTTCAACAATTTAATAGAAAAGGTGTATTCAACTCAAGATATCCAAATGCCTAGCCCAAGCTTCTTCTTATAATTTTCATAGGAGAGCCCACACACCTTTCTTGTCAATGTGGGATAAAAGATATATTTTAACTTAAGTGACTTTATGATATATTTTATTTAGTCACTTTATTAAACTAATTAAATATAAATTCATCCTTAAGACATTAATTTATTGGAATAACTTTATAAATAATTAATTTAATATCTTCACTTAAATTTAAGTAAAATAATCAATTAGTCATCCTTATGAAATATCAATATTTGGAAAACTTAATTAATTAAATTAATTAAATCATGATACCTCCAATTTAGGGACATGACAACATTGATGGAAAATTGACAAAAACTCAAAACCACAAAAAACTGCAAACAAAATACTCCAAATACTCCAAGTTCCCCCCCTTTGTCAAAAAATTCAATTCCTCTTTTTCTTTTTTTTTTTCTCTTCATTTTCTCCCCCTTTTGCCATCAAAGGCAAAGGGCCAAATAAGAACATTCAAAAAATCAAGTAAAAATAACACTTTTCATATGATTTTTTTTCTTGTACCTTTCTCTCCCAATTGGAAGAATCCTCTTCCAAGCTTGCACTACAAAAACCATTATAGCACACACATTGCTCTATAAAACCAACAACCCAAAAGAAGATGACCAGTCTAGAGATAGGTATTGTTGTTCACAATCCTCTGCATTGGAAAGTATCCTAGAGAGATGATCCAACCAGACCTCAATAATTTCTGTGAGCAACTAGAAGGTTTTAACCAAATCTTCCCTCTGTCTCTGAGTAGATAATAGCTCAGCTTGCAACTCACCAAATATTATTCTTTGTTTTCCATCTTTATCTTTGAAGAAGTCAAAACACTTCCCAATATCATTGAGTTCAGATTCAATAGCTTCAATTCTGCGTCTAAAATTATCAACAACAATAGGCCACCAAAGAAAATATTTGTAGATGTTAGACATCTCCTTAATGCATTCTCTTGTCCCACTAATGTGTTTGGATAACTTGTGTTTGGCCATGACACACCTTATTTCAATCATAGCTTAGAATTTATGTCCTTAAGATCCTTCTTGCAATAATATTTCTTCAACAACTTCCACCAAATCATCCAGTAATGAGTCAGAAACAACAAAAACAATAATACCCTTTTTGAGAAGATAATCAATCAAGGCATCTTCAATTCTAGGCTCACTAACTGAAGATTAGGCATTCCACATTTCACTAATATTTTTAATATCACCCTCTTCCAACATAGAACAAACTTCATCTGTATTAGGCATAGACTCTTCTTCCTTCTCCTTCTCTTTTGAGATAATGATGACACCCTTTGTGTTAGTTTTCTTCCTTTTAGGTTCCCGAGGGGAACCACCAATGACGACCTCTAATTGCCTCTTATCAGAGGAGGAACCATCCTCAAACTAACTAATAGGCATAGCTCAAGACACTATCACACTGGAGAACAAATCCATCTGCAAGGATGAGAAATAAACTTTGCATGCATTTGATTTATCTTCCAAACATTACAAATATTTGTAGACTTTCTTTTCGATAGGGGTGTCAGACTTCCACTTAACATTCTCCTTTGATAGTAACAAATTAAGAAACTAGAATACTAAACACATGAGCAAAGACCCAAACCAGAAGGGATAACACTCAACCAAAGACATTCTAACATTCTCAATTAGGTTTTCCAATATTAGGCTACACAAGTTAAACTATTGATTTTGCTTCACCATCTTATGTGCAAGATACACAACAATAGTAGATGTAGAACCTTCATGATTTTTGAAATAGATTTTGTATGAGATACCATAAGCAATATACCTTATTGCAGGAACAACAATGGTATTTATCAGTAGAGATCGAGGGTCTTTGTCGATACCTGTAAGTTCCTCCACATATTTGTATTTCACTATTTTATTCCCAAGGAGGTCACCAACTTTGCGCAATCCAGTAATAGCTTCAATGGCTTCCTTGGTGATCAGATAGGTTTTATCCAAAATGATGCAACCATCCTTGAAAGGAATCAATAAGAACATAATAGATTCTTTATCAGAAAACCAGAGGAGTTCTCCCCATAACTCCATACCCAGGGCGCTCACATTATGCAATTCATCAACCTTCAATCCTAATTCCATTTCCTTCATCTTTCGATGGTCAAATTTATCTAATTCTACTCCCTTCAGCTTCAATAAAATACCACCACAAAATTAACTACCAATCAACACAAATTCCATCATAATTCCCAACTTCTTCAATATTTTATCACTCAACGAAAAACCTCTTCTTCTTCTTTGCAAACTATAAGAAATGATTTGAAAAATCTATCTTTTATCCTTAATTTCTCATGATGATTTCACTGCCAAAATGTGCACTGATGACACTAAAAATTGTACTTCGGTTTTCAATCAACCGTATTAAGCTTCATCATACGTCACCAACCAAATCCAACTTGGCCATACCGAAAACACATCAACATTATTTCAGAGAGGGGGAACTGACAGGATACGCATTGCAAAACTCCCCCTGAGCCAAGGTAGTTGGCTTAGATTCTGACAGAGCTTGTACTAGGATTTGGTACCATAGAAGAGCTCTCCAAACTCATTTCCTTTTTCTTCCAAACCATGACAATCTTCTTCTTAGATTCATCTCATTTTGCAAACTCATTTTTGTTTTCAATCTTTTCCAGAGCAACATATCTGCATGTGTTAGCATAGTGTCCAGATTGATTGCACTTGTAACATATTTTCCCTGAATTAACTAAGTGAACCTTGGATCTACAATGATTAGATTTGTGACCATAACCATGGAATAATTAGCAATAACCATGAAAGAGATTATTCATTCCATTCCTTTTAGTTGGATTAGATAATTGACTTTCGTAATGACCTGCTTTGTGACCAAACTTATGATAGTTAAAGCATTGAATACTTGGTTCCTTCCTTCTTCTATACTCTACAACCTTATGTCCAAATATTTTGCCTAGAAACAATGACCATTGAATGATAAGTACCTTTGAGAATTTGGTTACCTGAACAAAGGTCTTTTTGTGTATGTTCTAGAGTTTCAGACCTTGCTTGTTACAATAGATCTTGCTTCAACTTCAATTGTTTTGTATTTACCCTTGATATTCTTATTATATATTTCTCTTGAGAAATCAAGTCCTCCCTTATCCTTGTGACATTTATTTAGGGACAAAATTTGATCCAAAATCATGCTACTTTCACATACTCTTGCTTTTGATTTCAACCTTCTTAACTCTTGATATAACTTCTCATTTTATTCTAATTTTTGTTTGATGGTATCCTTGAGATTTTCTTCAGTCTTCTTCCATTCTTCCATTTTTTGTTTGATGGTATATTTGATATTTTCTTTAGTCTTGTTGCATTCATCCAACCGTAGCTTTAGATTCACAACACTTTCCTTTGAATCCTTTAATTCCTCCTTGAATTCTCTATGTATTGCTTTGAATTTATGGATTTGATCTCTTAGCTTTGAGATACAAACATTTTCCTCCTTGATGTTTTCTTTCAATTCCTCATTTTAGATTTTATACTTTCCATATCACTTAATATTGTCTTTAGTTCTTCTTCAAAGTAATAATCTCCTGCCATTTTTTCAAACTACCAAGATCTCCCTCAAGCGGTTAAGCTCTCTTTGCAAGGGAACAAGATCTAATACCAATTGTTGAATAGTCCAAATAAGTGAGAGGAAGAATGAATCAGTTATCACAAAACACTTTTCCTTTCTTTAATTAATTTAGAGAAATCTTAAACTAGTCATATAATAATAAAACAAATATGAACATGAAAGCACTTAACAACACCATGCACAATGGACACCAAAATTTACATGGAAACCCAATATGGGAAAAACCACAGAGAATGTTAATTCTCAATTGTAAAGGGTAAAAGTACAAAGCTATGTCACACTTTTACTTTTATAAAGGAACTAACCAACAACGGTCTAAATTTTAAACTTGAATCACTAGAAAGTGACATTTATGTTTTGAATTTTGAAATGATGTAAACTAATTAAATGTTTACTTTTAGTATATTTTATGTTTTTTTTTCTTTTTAAAACATTGAATATAGTTTTTTATAAATTAACACTATAATTTAGCTGCTAAAAAACTGATGAAAAATGACGTTACATGAGATTTCAAGATTTATATATATATATATATATATATATATTTTTTTCCTTCAATTTTTTGTTTATATTTATAACTTGAAACTTTAGGGCGTGAATTTTTTTTTAACAATTTTAATAAATATATATTTTCAAATAAATATTTCAATGCGTGTGTGTTAAAACATGACTGTTTCCACTCGACACCAACTTTTATATTAAATATTTATCTAAACTAGAAAATAATTTATACTATCTTAATCGAGATTCTTTTATCTAGGGCATCATATTTTTTTCATTTTTTTAATAACTTTTAGTATTCTTCTTATCATGATAATCAACCTAATATTTTTAGTAAAAAATAAAAATAATCGAAATATTAAAATAAATATATATTTGAAAACTACACTTATGGATCTATAGAAGGGTATTTTTACATTTAAAAAAAAATTTCTATATATGAGTAGGAGTTGTTGAAACATTAAATTTTTCAAATAATTTCATTTTTTTAGTAAATTGGCCTCAAAGTGGTGCTACATATGTATTTAGGCAAAAAAATTAGTTTCAAAAGTTGTGGACATATTTAAATTATCTAGAATGAATCTTACGGGATCATATGTTTGACCAAAATTGATATTTAGTTATAAATACTAAAATTCACTTGTGCTAATAAGTTGGTTGAAAGTGTGACACAACTTTGTACTTTTACCCAAAGCACCGATTAAGGTGACACTGGTTAAGGTGATTTTTACAAGGGCTCACTGCCGGTGGGCTCATTGCCCTATTAATACAAAAAATGATAATGAAAAAATAGATAAAATGTGAACTAATGAAGTTGCATCTACATATGCATGAAGTGAGTTCTGGTTAAGAGCACAATATTTGTCTACAGTAGATCTAGTTAAGAATCTTTTGCATGCCTTCCTTGCACAACCTCTACAAATAACATTACTTCTTCTTGACACTTGGCTTCACTTCCTTCTTTGTTTCTTGTCACACAATCCTTCGCACCCTTATCACTATTTACACATACCACACTTCTTGTTTGATCCCAAAAATATGTTCTACACACACACACATATATACCCAGAGAATAAAATGAGTTGATCTAGAAAAACATGTTGACTTGAATAACAACCTTGAAATATTCAATAAGGCTTGGAATGCTAACATCGGTCTCAAAGGATAGGTTGGATATAAAGATCTTCTTATCACATTACAACAAAACCAATAGCTAGGTCATACATAAGATATAACATAAATACCAAAAGATAGTGAACTTTGAATTACATGAGATATATTCTGGAGCCGATAGGAACGCCACAACCAAGACCAAATATTGATCATCATCAATTGATAGGAACACCACAACCAAGACCAAATCTTGATCATCATCAATTTCAATATCAATCAGAAGAATGCAGTTAGACACACCAAAACTTGTAACATGCTACATGAATGTCTAGATAGTAAGGATACTCAAGATAAGCTTTAGGTACAAAAACCAATATCAAAAGATTAGTCTTCATTATTTTTCATTTAGGGTCTTCCATAGATGTCCCAAAAATAAGTACCGCCATATCTGGATCAAGGATAACATCCATACTATGAAAAATTATAGAATACTATAGGACAGATCATTTTTATATATCATCTAGAGCACAAACTTTTGGATCCCTAGTTTTGACATCAATGACAAGAATACTAGATCAATAACATCTCAACACTATCTTCCACCCTACCAATATTTTTGCTGCCACCTGTTTGTCCATGGATCTGTCATCTTCTTCAGGGGTGTTTTTAGCCCCCTTCTTGTGTTTGGACGCTTCCTCTGTAAGCTCCTTCTGAAAATCCTAAAGAGAATTTAGAAATGCTTGAACTTTAGGATGACCCTCTTGCCAAGTGTGTCCATATCTAGCTTCCTGGATGTTGATATTGGTTGTGCCTTTTTCCAAGAACTTCCAAAACTTGTCTTTAGAAATTTTAATGGTAATAAAGACTTGCATAGAAACACTATGAATTATGTGTCTCTTAGTAGACTCAATAAGAATCCTTCTAGTCCCTTTATAATTTTCCTCATATCTATCTTTCCAAATGGACCAAAGAATTTAAGTAGAAACACATATCCAAAACATAGATAAATAACTACTCATTATATTGTCAATTTTAAAAATATTTTTTTTGGGGCCAAGACCATGATTATTCCTCTATATTTTTTGTATGCCACAAATTATTGTCTAGATTTATTTAGAAAAGAGACAATAAAATAAAATGTGTTGGATTGACTTTGGAACTCTGTAAAGATTCCATATATCAATATCATTGAAATTTATTTTATATGGAAGCCTCTGAATAATTTGAAACCACCTAAAACATGCTTTTTAGGTTCCAAGACCTTGTTGGAAAAACAAGGATAGACAACTGAGAGGGGGGGGTGAATCAGTTATTATAGAATTGAAACTTATTTAACCTTATTAACCTTTAATCATAGATATGATAATTAACAGTGAAAGCAAGAATCAACAACACATCAGAAACACACATAACACCAATATTTTTGTGTGGAAACCCTGTCAGGGGAAAAACCACAGTGGAGGTTAATCCATAATTTATACCCTATTAAAAGTATAAGAGAAATTAATAATGGGAATGCACATGCATTTAGGCACACTACCTAGAGCTCACTGCTCAAAGGGAAGACTCACTATCTTACATAAGATAATCAGATTAAATCCATCTGATGAGATTGAACTGAGAAATTAACTTCTTCAAAAGCTTGATGACAGTTCCAATTAGGCATAGTAATACTTGTTCAAAATTTGCTCAAACTCCTTCATACTCTGCTCTAAAATCAAATGATCTGATATTTATTCACACATAGATCGCATTATGCACTCACACACACACTTCAAATGAAGAAAACAATCACTCTTATATATCCGCTTCATGGATTTACATCACCAACTCTATCAACCAAAAATAAAGAATAGATGAACACAAACTATCAACCCAATTCATGAACAAATCTGAATGCGTACCAACCTAAGTCAGTCAAAACATAATGAAGAACTAAATCAACATCCTTGAACATGCTGAACATCCAAAAATTAATCCATAAGGATCCACAACACACTAAAATCACCATGTCGACCAAGAACATGAAAACCCAAATATGCAAAGGAAAAATATTTGAGCACGAACACACCGATCAATGCAGAAATACCACAAAGATAGAGAATGATCTAGAAACACCAACTAAAATCTTAGGAACATACGCAAGAACTCAATTTACCAAAATTATATTTTCTTCTTCTAGAAACACCAACTACAGTAACAGAATGACTATAGGAACACATAACTTCATAAATTTCACAATTCTAGATGCGCACCTCTAAAACTTTTGGAGGACATACTAGATAGGCTCAACAAAAAACACTTTAATGCATGACTTCTGAATACTGACTCATTGAACTATCCACCACTCTGATCCTCACAGCTTCATAGACTACTTGCAACATATTTATTCTAATTTTCTCAATATCCTCGACATATAAAACCTTTAGGACATTAATGCTAATAGTGTTGACATCAATGATAACCACATATTAGCATCACAACCACAACATACAACAATATCCCCCTTTTGCATTGATGGCAACACATGATGTGAAAAATACCATCAACACAACTAGCTCTTCTCCAATAGTCTCCTTCTTAGATATTGCTCTCTTCTCCTCTTTCCTTCACATGGATTTTCTCCCCCTTTCTTCCTCAAAGTTTTTTCACATTACTCTTCTCCCCCTTTGTTCCTCAAAGGTTTTTCACATTAATCTTCTCCCCCTTTGACATCAATGGCAAAGGTATACAAGCTTTGAACCACATATCTGAATCATCTGACTACTCCCCCTGAGTAGCAACCACCATATCATCAATTTGAAACAAGATATGACTGCAAATACATTGATTGATGCAAATAATTGTATCTTAGTTCAGATTAGGAGGAGAAATCACCCCTAACTTCCTTCTAAGATACTCAAAAGTATCCTTAGGCAATGGTTTGGTGAAGATATTTGCAATTTGTTCCTTGGTAGGAACATACTCCAATCTGACTTCTTTATCACTCACTTTGTCTCTCAAAAAATGATATTTTATAGATATATGTTTTGTCTTTGAATGCAACATCAGATTCTTAGAAATGTTTATGGAACTTGAATTATCAGAAAATATAGCAATAGGCTCATCATACTCAATTTTGATATCTCTCAACATCTACTTCATCCACAATACTTGAGTACAATTGTTTGCAAAAACAATATATTCTGCCTCAACAGTAGATAGGGAAATGGAATTCTGATTTTTACTTAGCTAAGACACTAGCTTCTTCCCCAATAAGAATGCACCACCACTAGTACTCTTCATGTCATCCACATCTCCTGCCCAATCTACATCTATAAAGGCATTCAAAGTAAGACCATAATCTTTTAGATACCATAAGCCAAAGTCAATTATTTATTTCAAGTATCTAAAAATTCTCTTTACTACAGTCACATGTGATTCCTTCAGATCAGCTTGATATCTAGCAACCATGCATACAACATTCATGATTTCAGGTCTGGTATGAGTCAAATAAAGCAATACACCAATCATTGACCTATACCTTGTTTGATTAGCTTTAGGAGAATCATCATTTTGTGTTAAATTACATCCAGTTACCATGAGTGTACCAATAAGCTTTGAGTCTTCCATGCCAAAAAAAATTAGTAACTCTTTCATATACTTGAAATGAGATATAAAGATTCCATCATCTAACTGAGTAATTTTCAATCCCAAAAATAATTTCATCTCTCCAATCATTGAAATCTCAAACTCACTTTTCATTTGATCAACAAACTTCATACATAAGTCATCGCCTCCTTCAAAAATAATGTCATCAACAAAGACTTAAATTATCAACTCTTTATCTTGATCCACCTTGAAGTATAAATTATTGTTAGCAGTACCTTTATTGATTCCAAGCTTCAAAATTATTTTTCCAATCTAGCATACCAAGTTCTAGGAGCTTGTTTGAGTCCATACAATGCTTTCTTCAATCAACATACCATGTCTCCTTTGTTAGTCAGTTGAAATCCATCTGGTTGCTCAATATACACCTCTTCTTCTAATTCACCATTTAGAATTGCTGACTTTCCATCCATTTGATAGACTTTGTAGTTCTTGAAAGTAGCATAAGCAATAAATAATCTTAAAACTTCAATTCTAGCAATAGGGGCAAAGGTTTCTTCAAGATCAATACCTTCCATCTGTGAGTACCCTTTACATACCATTCTTTCTTTATTCTTGATCACTTCACCTTGTTCATTAAGCTTATTCTGAAAGACCCATTTGGTTCCAATCACATTCTTATCTTAAGGTCTGGGAACAAGAATCCATGTATCATTTTTCTCTATCCGCATAAGTTCTTCATTGCTCCCATCCAATATTCATCTTTACATGCTTCATTGACATTGCTAGGTTCAGTCTTTGAAATCAGAAAATACTCTTCTGCAATTTTTCTTCTAGTATGCACACCTTTTTTCTTGTCTCCTATAATCTAATTTTCAGAATGATTTAGCTTTACATACCTTGGAATTTTAGGATTCTCTCAAACTTTTGGTTCTTCTATTCTTTCTTCTGCACTTTCACTAGCTTCACCTTCTAAACTTTCCTGATTCACCGAAACAATTTGAACTTGATTCTATGTCTAAGAATTCTTTCCTTTATCAATACTATCATGTTGGTCATTTGAATTGTATCCATAGTATCTTTATGATCTGCCAGTATCCTCATCAAATTTGACATCTGCACTTTCAACCATCTTCTTCAATCTTCTATTGTAGCACTGGTAGGATTTTCTCTTAGTAGAGTAACCCAGAAAGATTCCTTCATCACTTCTAGCATCAAAATTGCTTATATCTTCATCTTTTTTGATATAACATCTACTTCCAAAGATTTTGAAATATTTCACAGTAGGCTTATAACCAAACCATTGCTCAAATGGATTCTTACCAGAATTACCATTCACATTTACTCGGTTGATAGTATACACTGTAGTGCTTACAACTTCTCTCCAATAGATATGAGGAACATTACCTTCCAACAACATAGTTCTAGCAACATCTAGAATTGTTGTGTTCTTTCTCTCAACAACTCCATTCTATTGAGGAGTTTGGGGAGTAGATAACTGTCTTTTGATTCCATGCTCTTCACAAAATGAATTGAACTCCCAGGAAGTGAATTCACCAACTCTGTCTGATCTTGAGAATTTGATCTTCAAACCTATCTCATTCTCTGCTGTGGTTTTGAAACTTTTGAAATTTTCTAATGCCTCATGTTTTTCTCTCAAGAAAGCAACCCATATCATCCTAGAATAATCATCAATATGCAACATAAAGTACCTTTCTCCTTGTAGAATTATGATTAAGGAGGGACCACATAGATCAATATGCACTAACTCCAATGATCCATTAGAATGATGTTGTTTTCTCCAAAAATAATTTTAGTCTGCTTTCCCATTTGAGATTCCTTGCATATGGTCTTAGTAGGCTTTAATAACTTAGGAAGATCTCTGATTTCTTGTGTGGATCTTACATTTGAGAATGTTATAAAAATTCACATGACACAACCTCCTATGCCATAACTAGCTTACATCAACTCGAGAAATTAAACAACTTTCACTAGCAACACTTAGGTGAAAAATATTACCTCTTGCCTTGGTACCTGAAGCAATTACATTTCTAAAACTTCCCAAAATCTTATATTTTCCATCTTTGAACTGAACATTGTATCCCTTGTCAACCATTTGTCCAAAACTCAATAGATTATGCTTCAATCCTTCAACATAAAGGACATCGGCAATATTGTATTTACCACCAAGAGAAATAGTGCCTCTGCCACAAATCACACCAACATTGTTATCTCCAAATCGTACAACACCACCGTCATATTTCTCCAGGCTTATAAACTTGATTTTTTCACCAATCATATGATGTGAGCATGCGATGTCAATCACCCATTCATCCTTCTCATCAATTCTGGTTGCAAGAGCTTTCTCAATATTGTTATTATTAGCAGATTCAGTGGACACCAGACCATTTTCTTTGATAGAAATGAATACACATCCTTCTTCATTTCCAGTTTCTTTATTAGATTCATCATCAGTAACACCTTTAGCATAATAAAATTTATTTTAAAATCTAGAATTTTCAGGTTTGTACTTAGAGAATCTTTCAGGACACCTTGATGAAAAATGACCTATCTTATTGCAAGAGAAACATCTAATAGGAAATTTTCCTTTGTACTTACCTTGTCCTCTGGCTTCTCTTTTCACAATCAGTTCTTCCAGCTCTTCTAACTCTCTTTCTTCATCCTCAATCTATTTCATCTCATATTCATACTTGAATGTCTTCCTTGAACTTTCTCCCAGATCATATCTCTGTTGGTTTTTTCTAAATACAATAACTTTGAATGCAGATTTTTTTTTAGGAGTAGATTCACCAAATTCACTCAACTCAAAGGAAACAAGCTTACCAATCAGCATGTCTCTTGTCCCATTTGTTACTGACCTGAGTTCTTCAATAGGATGAGATTTTTTTTTGTAAGAAGAAAACATAGATCTAAGCACTTTAGCCACAATCTCATCTTCTTCCAAGATTCCACCAGCACATCTAATACTCATTACTAGTTCATTTACCTTTTGCATGAAAGAATTTTATTTTTCATCTTCACTCATCTTTATGTTCTCTCACTTTGATTTCATAATTTGTAGCTTAGTAACTTTCACTTGTGCATATCCTTCATACAATGTTTCCAACTTCTTCCAGATCTCATATGTTGTTTTCAAACCTATCACATTTTTCATCTCTGAAAACTATCAAATCACTTAGCAATGCTTGGATAGCTTTGATATTGATTTCAGCTTCTTTGATCTCATCAGGAGTAGAGGGACCATTTTGAGGAATAGTATATCTATTATTTGTAATCTTCCAGAAAGGTTCACCAATGCACTTCAAATGACACTCCATTCTGACTTTCCATAGAGAGTAATTTGTGCCATCGAATCTAGGACTATCCTTCTTGTATGATGCCATCTCAGATAACCTCAAGCTATTAAAAATTTTCAGAGGAACCAACTCTGATACCAATTGTTGGAAAAACAAGGATAGCCAACTGAGAGGGGGGGGTGAATCAGTTGTTATAGAATTGAAACTTATTTAACCTTATCAACCTTTAATCATACATTTGATAATTACTAGTGAAAGAAAGCATCAACAAAACATCAAAAACACACATAACACCAAGATTTTTGTGTGGAAACCCTATTAGGGGAAAAACCACGATGGAGGTTAATCCACAATTTATACCTTGTTAAAAGTATAAGAGAAATGAATAATGGGAATGCACATGCATTTAGGTACACTTCATAGAGATCACTGCTCAGAGGGAAGGTTCACTACCTTACATAAGACAATCAGATTAAATCCATTTGATGAGATTGAACTAAGAAATTAGCTTCTTCAAAATCCTGATAATAGTTTCGGTTAGGCACAGTAATACTTCTTCACACTTTGCTGAAGCTCCTTCATACTGTGCTCTATAATTGATTGATTTGACATTTATTGACACATAGCTCACATTATCCACTCACACACACACTTCAAATGAAGAAAAATAATCATTCTTATATATCCACTTCATGGATTTACATCACCAACTTTGTTGGCCAAAAATAAAGAATAAATGAACACAAAATGTCAGCCCAACTCATGAACAAATCTCAATGTGTACCAACCTAAGTCAGTCACAACATAATGAAGACCTAAATCAACATCCTTGAATATGCCAAACATCCAAAATTAATCCATAAGGATCTGTAACATGCTACAACCACCATGTCGGCCAAGAACATGAAAACCCAAATATGCAAAGGAAAAATCTTTGATCATGAACACACTGATCAATGTGGATGTACCAAAAAGATAGAGCACAATATAGAAACACCAACGGACATCTCAAGAATTTATACAGCAACTCAATTTACCAGAATTACATTTTCTTCTTCTAGAAACACCAGCTACAGTAAAAAAATGACTATAGGAACAAAAAACTTCAAAAGTTTCATAATTCTAGATGTACACCTCTAAAAATTCTGCAGAACGTACTAGATAGGCTCAACAAAAAACCATTTAATGTGTGACTTCTAAATACCAACTTATTGAACTATCCACCACTCTGATCTTCACATCTTCATAGACTACCTGCAACATATTTATTCTAATTTTCTCAATATCCTCGATATATACAACCTTCAGGACATTGATGCTAATAGTGTTGACATCAATGATAACCACATATCAACATCACAACCACAACATCTAATTCATTTTAAACAGTTTTAGCCAATGTTCTTTACTTAGTTTTAGACCCCAAACTTTATTCACATGTTTAATGATATTTATTTGGTCAATTAATATCCTATGTATTATTTTTGTATTGAGTTTCATAAGTGAGTTGCCATCCTTCCACTGAAACTCTTGGTATTGTAACTCATCTATTTTCACATCAACTAGAAAATGGATGTTTTTACATGCTTCTCTTAGGATAGTGTATGTTCTTGAATTACTTGGAGGAATGTTGAATTCGGATATTAACTCATTCCAAGTTTTCAGCTTGTCATTTGTCATAATATCATCAAAAAATTTAATTCCTTTTAGTGCCCAGCCTTTAGCCGAGCATCCTTGAAGCAAGGCAAGTGGTCTACCTTTGTGTTCCAAGTTACCCCATATTGACCTATGTGCTAAGATGGTGTTGTTACTATTCTTGGTGAAGTGGCAGTTGATGATATTTTTTTAAACATGTTCCCATGCTTTCCATATGGTCTTGAATACATTTGATCTTGCAGGAGATAGAAGAGAGGATATACTAAGGATATCACACATGGGGAGGAGCTTCCATGATTTGGCCTTCCTGGGAACTAAATTCTTTACATTTTTTCTTACAAGGACCTTCCAAGGTTCTTCTACAACAAGTGCTCTACTGATCGATTTTGAGGCCAGGGCTATGCCTTGCAACCTTAGGTATTTTAATCCTAGACCTCCCCTATCCTTGTCTATTGCACACGAGTTCCAATTAAACACATGCATTTTCATGTTGACCTTACCATCACACCACATGAAATTTCTAATTCATTTTTGTATTTCATTAATTTGGTAGCTGCTAAAAAACCAAACTAAAGCAAAGTATATATTGTAGGAAGAGAGATTTTTTTGGCAGACCTGCAAGCTCCTTGCCAAGGAAAAGTACTATTTGTTCCACTTCTCAATCTTCTTCTCAATATTATCCTTAATCCAAAGCCACACGTATTTCATGTTAGGCTCAACAACAAAGGGGATTCCTATATACCCCACTTTTTTGTGTGGTCCTCCTCATGCAAAATTGTAGTTCTTTAACTAGCCAGAGGGGTTTTCTTCCCAACTTAACATACAAGATTTAGTTAGGGAAATTATTTCCCCAAATGAATTACAAAATGCATAAGTTTATCCATCAGGTGCTTCATGTTTTCTTCATCAAGTAGGATGTAAATTGTAGTATAATTCACAAATTGAATATTGGTGAGCTTATTTTATTAGGCAGAGTGATCCCCCTAACCCTTGGAGATAGGGATTTGTCCTTTAGGATGTAATATAATGGATATTCTAAAATGAAAAAAAGGGAAGAGGCAAGTGGGAACCCCTTCCTAATTAAACTTTCTAACATAAATTTATTAGTTAGAATCCCATTAAAATCAAGCTAAGTGGTTGCATCCTTAAATAGAATGCCAACCATATTGTAAAATACTTTAGGAAACCCATATACTTCAAGGTTTAACATCACAAATTTCCATTCTACCCTATCATACACTTTTTCAAAGTCAAGGAGAAGCATTGCATCCCCTTGATAAGTTTGTATTTCCGAGTCCATTTCCTCCCAGCTTGTGATGAGGTTCTCCAATAAATATCTCCCCTTAATAAAGCCAGTTTGTGTACTACTGATAAAGGAGGGTAGAATATCCACCAACCTGCTAGCAAGACCTTTGTCCAGTATCTTGTAGGACACATTGATGAGGGTGATTGGCCTCTAGTTTTTTACCAAAGTTTTTTCAACATCCTTCAGAAGTATCTTGATGATCCCTTTATTTTTTTCCTTGCCCAAAGAGCCCTTTTCTATGGATTCTTTGTACACCAATATTAGGTCATCACAGACCTAGCCAATACAAGTTTTATAAAATTCAGCAAGGAGTCCATCCACTCTCGAGGTTCTGTAATTCTATAAGAAGACAACAACCAACCTTATTTCCTTTAAAATATCCTTCCCTATTTTGCTTGCTTCCTCCTCCCTAATTATCCTTGGACTGAGATGTTTGATAAATTCTTAGGCTTTGTCACACACTTCACTCCCACCTTCAGATGTAAAGAGGCCTTTATAAAAAGATATAATTGTTCCTTTCTATAATCTTGGTTGGAAGGCACAACATCCTCTACCCAAATCTAGTCTATCTATTCTTTCACTTGTTTATCCTTGATGTACCTAAAGAAAAACTTGGAGCCCTTGTCTCCATTGTCCGTCCAATTTAATCTGGCCCTTGTTCTTAACTCCTATATTTTACAAGATTGCAACCTTCTCAAGGAGTTTTTGGAAAGGTTGAGAGTATGAAGGAGAGAATCACTCTTAGGCTCAACCTAAATATTTTCCTTGTCTTTTATTAATCTTTCATTTATCAGACCCTCCATTTGCCTCCTATCCATAGCCCTCTTCTTTCCAATAGTCTGAAAAATGGTTTTTTGTCCCTTAAAATTCAAGTTCCATCTTCTAATTGGATTCAATCCCTTATTCATACACTTATTAATTTCCTTTAAAGAATGATGGAATCCATGTAGTCCTTGTCCTTTAATAGTTTGGAGTTGAGGAGGAAGTTCTTCCCTTTCCCCCTCACCTTTGGTCTACTACTTTTTAGATAGAATTAGGATTTTATAGGGTGGTGATATGAGAGAGTGTAGGGAATCACCTCCACCCTACACCCTTCACTACAAGGTACCACAATAAATAATTCCTTGCACATATAGAATGGATTGATCCTACAATAAATCCTCTTTGCTCCCCTTTGTGCATTGTACCAAGTAAACCAGATGTTTGGAAAATCCTTCTTTTGGCCTTCAATTGGGTCAAATAACTTAAGCTTAGCTTTCAATCTCTTCCAGAAGAACCTTTCATTTCCTTTCCACTTGAAATTCACCCCACCCCACTTGTCCTCACTCCTTTCCACAAGGTCAAATTCACCCCCAAAAATCCATGGTAAGTCTTGTAGATTAAGCAACCAATTCCATAGCGAGATTCTATCTTTGTATTCATTTGGAGCATAAATGGAACAAATCCCAAAGAAATCTTCCTTTCTTTTGATGATTACCCAGACCTCTCTATTGCATGGTGAGACCCCAAGAGCGGTGAAAAATTGATGCCATTCCCTTGTAAGCAAAATGGCAACCCCTCCCCTGCCTCTTTCATGGCTTGTAACAAATTGGCAGCCCCCAAATGAATTTTAAGTTGGCTTCAAGGGTAAAATTGACTGCCTTTACCTCTTTCAACAAGACTAAATCCTTTTCTCTCCTCTAATTTAGAAACCTTCTCGCTACATGCTTTCTATCTAGGGACTCAAGTCCCCAAACATTCCATGATATCACATTAACATTCAGTAGGATTAGTTTTTGTGTAGGTCTCTTTTTCATTCTTGAATGCATAGAAGCACTTGGAAAGCTTGCACTCAACTTCTATTCTCTTAACTTTAGGAATCAAGATAATGCCATTTTTTTTCTTCCTTTTCTCCTTGGTACCCCACATGCCTCCTTTTCCTACAGGGATGATACTCCCAATCTCTTTTTTCCTTCTACCTCTCCTTTTCACTTCTACTCCCCTTATCTCATGTGACTCTTCTTCTATGGTCTCCATGGTAGTAGGACCCCCTATGTCCCCTTCAAACAATAGATATGAATGAATTACCAGATCATATGGATTTGCCACATCACCAAGCTCGGTACCAAAATAACCTTCCAACATGTTGGGCTCTAAGGGTACAACCCCTTCCATTGATATTAAAGTGTTGTCCAATCATTAAAATGATATATCATCATCCCTTCCATCATAAAATTAACATTTGGATAGGTATTGACAAGAGGAGAGGCACTAGCCTCATCTATCTGCACTCCCATAAATACTAATATTAGCTTGGTGGGTTGAGGGGGATGTGGATTTGGCCTTCAAATTCATTTAATAATTCTTTGACCCTAAAAGGAAATAGTGAGCCTTCATCTAGTTTTTCCTTCTCTTTATTTTTATTTCCATTCCCGTCATATGAAACATTGGTTCCCAGTGTTCTATAATATAATTAATGTTAAATTTCATGGCTTAACCACTTTCATTATTCTAATTTAATCTTTTTTCCAAAAATCTCTGTTTAATGTTTTGTCTTGTTTTTTTCAAAACCAGTTGTTGTGCATTAAGTTTCCCTATTTCTTTATTTTATTCTATACCCTCCAAGGGAGGGGGATGATTATTTACATTATCTTCCTAGATGGTTTTTGAGTTGGCTGAGCCATGCTTTGCCTCTACATTTTCTATCTCTTGAATTAGAGATTCAATCTGATTAGTGATTTTTACCACATTCTCTATAGTGTTTATTAACCCCACTGCCATAATTGGTTCTTGTAAATTGATTTCATTTTTAGTTTCCATATGTCTGGCCCTCTAAGACGAGGTGTTAAAATGTGACACAATCAATATATTGTTATTGTTGACCACAATTATGCAATCTTATGAGTTCATTTCTTCTCATGGTGGATCCAGTTGAGTTTTGTTAAAAACCCTACCCCTGATTAGGGTACTATTTTCATTCCTTTTTTGAACTAGAGGGAAATTTCTTCTAATGTTCCCTTCCCTTTGATATAAGTAAAAGGTGTTGAGCCCTCCCAATATTTCTAGGGCACAATCAATAGTCCCTGTTTTGAGTTTTATTTTGAAGATTTGAGGAATATCTACCCCAAGATGCAAAGAAACCAATGCCTTAGCACCCAAGTGGGGTAACGAGGATTTAGTGTCCTCAATTCTTATTAAGTTTCCATATGGATCCAATAAGAGAGAAAAAAAATTTCAAACCCTAGGGGGAACTTTCTTAACTACCGCCCACCTTGATCTAGAAAAAGCCATAACCTCCTCATTTATGGCATCTAGATTCCATGCTAAAGCAGGAAACATCGACTTCCCCACTTGCCATAATTATTTTTTAACTGTTTCCTCTTGAGATTTTTGATTTTTGAAAAATATTACAAATAATCCTTTTTGAACCATTCTATAGTAAGAATAATGGAACCCTAATTTAATTTCCTAGATATTATGTAACCATTCATCTAAATATCTTCTATTAGAGACTTTAGACACATTCATGGCCACAAAGAAAATAACCACCTTTTTCAACCTAAAATCTTCCTCATCCATTGCAATATCAAGTTCTTCATTAGGTACCAAAATTGTTTTTTTTGGGGAAGTCGAAGGATGCTTACCTTGTCCCTTGCTTCCTTGCCTTTTGATATATTTGACCCCTTTCATGATGAACTTGGAACTCGATGGCAATGAATTTTCTTGCTCCACAACATATTTGAAAGACTTAGCCTACGACTAATCATTTTTATCTTGTACGACTCTTTTGTTCAGCCATTCAGAGAGGATAAATCCCTCTCCATTATTATCCACACACTTCTGAATAAACACACATGCAATAAGATAAAAAAGGACCTTCACACCCTTGGATTTAGGAATCAATAAAAAACAAGTAGAATAATCAATGCCTCGTACACACCAAAACAAGCCAAAGTGGAGGGTCGAGCCTCCCCCATGACCACATGTGAAACCCTCTCTTAGGCCAAAATTAGTCTCATCCATATGCTCGCTCTCTGAAATCACCTTTCCTATATGTCAAAGGAATAACATGTATTTCTATAACCTTTGTTAATTTTATAAGCCCATCAATATCAATATAGAGTAAAATTAAAAAAATGAGTTTAGTGTGTCTTTTCAACCATTTATAACTTATCCTAGATAGATTGTCTTGTCTTGTTGATCAGTTTGGAATATTTTTTTGGTAAGCCCTACAATATCCTTGGATTATCAAAATGGTTAGTGGCAATAGATCATAGGACTCACAAGAACTTTATTTGGAAAGGTTGGATGAATAAATTAAAAAAATATAATTAACATAGTCCTATATATTTTAATATTTGTCCAAGCTGGACAAGTTAGATCAAATTGATGATAGTGACAACCAATTGACTGGGCTTAATGCCAAATATGACTCCACATGCCAATAAACAATATAGTGGAAAATTAAATATGAGATAGAGCTCTCATATTAGGAAAAATATTTCCAAAACTAATAAAATATTGGTAGGATTCAACATACACTTAAAATAGTCTTCCCTAAATTTGATGGTGATGACTTTGCAAGTTGTTTATATAAATAATAGTAGTACTTTGCAGTCAACCAAATTACTATGGATCAAAAATCTTGATGAAGAAGAAAACACACACTTCCAAATTCTCACAAATTTGTAAAAGTCTCAAATTACACCAGATTCCATAAGGGATAAAGACAAAAAAATTATAATTAGATAAGTTAGTTTAAATCATCTCCTAATTACATAATTAGACATTTTATTTGTAGATAAATCAAAGAAATTTATTCATTTTAGTTTCATGAAAGTTACATTATATTTTTCAAGCACTCCATTGCCCCTCCACTCTATTCAAAAAATAACCTCATCCTTACAAAGGCCTAATTTTCTTCCAATTTGTAAGGCAACGTCTTCTTCCATCAAATCTTCCCTTTTAAGAACTTAGACTCTTCATATTCTACTCACATTTATTGTAGCAGTATGAAATCAATGATTAGTTCTCCTTGTACAAAGTTGATCCCAATTACCTCCCTTTTCATTTTTTTAACGTCTTCTTTGTTTGTTGCCATTCCTACCCTATTTCCCCCAGATTCCATTCATGCCCCAACTACTGCTTCCATACTCTACATAGAATGATAGAAATTCATATGCTACAACCCTTCAGTCTATTATGATTGATGTGATGCCTTTTAAACTTACAACATTTGGCATAAATCAACTCAGCCTCAAGTCTTCACTTTACAAGTTCCTAGATCACACACATGGTGAATTGCTATCACATATCTATGTCGTATCGTCAGCCTTCAAAGAAGTATTCTTCCCATTTTAAAATTGCTCCATTCATTTCAACCTTTCATTCATGCACCTTCCTTCTCATATATTTCCTAAGCACACCATCTCATCATAGTGATGGATTAATTGAGTAGAAATCATCAATTTACAACCCTTCATCTCTAGCAAACTTGACTATGCTATAACTGTTTTCTCCTCCTTTTCATAACGGTGTTACAAGCTATGGAAACTATCTAGCGCCATGTTTCCTTTTGCATTGATTCATCACTTGCAAGATCCACACTAGACATTATCTCCTTTGGGCACTAATTTCATGAGCTTTGGTCATTGAAATGGTATCCATGGTGAAGGAATTTATCACCAATAACTTACCATTCTCTCTTGGTTGCACTATTAACTAGTCTTCTCTATTGTGTGGTCATTCTCCTCTTGTCCTCGTGCTTGTCTCACATGGCATTCTCCTTTGAAATTAACTTCCAAGTGATTCTCCTTATCTTCTTTGTTTGTTATCAACTTTATTTACTTGCTATCAATTTTATCAACTCAACCCTTGGCACTAGATGTATCCCTCTCCTCTTTTTTCTACGCACCTTATCTTCTCACAATGCCAATGTTTTATATTTCCGCCCGTGACCCTTCATATTTTTTGATGAATTTTCCTCGTCGTGACCTTTGGTATCATCCTTCAGATGGTGCGTGCCATATCTTTGATCTTCCCCCCTATACTTAGTTGATGGAAATTGGAATATAAGAGACATTCAAAGACCCTTCTCTATGTATTTTTTTGTTTTTACATACTGTCATTGGTCGAATATCTGAAACCAAACTGAAATTCAACAAAAAATCATGAAGGTAAACATATATTCTCTTTTGATGAGAACATTACCAGTGCTAGCATTTTAATATGATGATATTTTTTCGTTGAATGTCTTTGCCACCTTCAAGGTTGCATTAACGTTTTCTGATGGAACTAAAAATTTATTTCCACATCGAGTGTTGCCAAAGTTGTGAGAGGTAAAAAATAAACCAAAACAACCCAAAACTAGAACAAATGCCTGCTAATAGTTTTGGTTGATGTAGGATAGCTTAAGACTCAGATTCTCCTATATCAGACACGACAGGTAGGAAATTTGTGAGCATGGACTCAAAAAGGTGGAGTCAGGTGATAGAACCACCCTTTGAGACTGTGCACAACCTCCAACATACTTCATCATTAATAGCCAAACCTTCTCTGCCAAATAGTGCGACCCCCTCTACCAAATGATCTTCCTCTGCTCTTCATGCCTTCCTCTGGCATGTCTTAATGGTAACTCTGCCCTTGTAAATTACATGCTACAATCATACCTCGATCTCATGAAGATTCCACTTCATCTTTTGTAATCTGTCATCACCACAACACTTTTTTCCACACTTTCCACTCTCAACTGTCAGGGCTCCACACACCTACAATGATGCTTTTGAGCTTCTCTCACACTTCCAACTCTATTTTTTCCAACCCTTAATTGCTCGAGACTCCACACAACTGCAATGGTACTTTTGAGCTCCTCAATCACGCTTCCACTATCCATAGATTTTGTCACAAGCTACCTCACATTTGACAATCTAATTGTGCTCCCAAAACCTCTGCTCACTTCCCTCTCCACCCACATGTCCTGGTGTGAACTATCTCTCTTTTGTGTCACTCTATCCACACACTCAAAATATTTGGCTCTATTACCACTTGATGAAGAAGAAAAAAACACTTCAAAATTCTCACAAATTTGCAAAAATCTCAAATTACACCTAATTCAATAAGTGATAAACTCGAGCAAAAAGTTGACAATTACATAAGTCAATTTAAATCATCTCCCAATTGCACAATTACACATTCAATTTGCAGATAAATCATAAAAAAATATTCATTCTAGTTTCATGAAAGTTACATTATATTTTCCAGGCACTCCATTGCCCCTCCGCTCTATTCAACAACTCACCTCATCCTTACGAAGGCTTGATTTTCTTCCAATTTGTCAGGAAACATCTTCTTCCATCGAATCTTCCCTTTTAAGAACTCAAACTCTTCATATTTTGCTCACATTTATTGTAGCAATCTACAATCAATGTTTAATTCTCTTTGTACTGAGTCGAACCCAATTACTTCCCCCCTTTTTTTTTTAACGTCTTCTTTGTTTGCTACCATTCATGCCCCACCCGCTTCTTCCATACTCTACACAACATGATAGACATTCATATGCTACAACCCTTTAATATATTATGATTCACAAACTACCTTTTGAACTTCCAATATTTGGCATAAATCAACTCAGCCTCAAGTCTTCACTTTACAAGTTCTCAAATCACACACATGATGAATCACTATCACATATCTACGCGATATCATTGGAATTCAAAGAAGTCTTCTTCACATTTTAAAATTGCTCCTTTCATTTGAGCCTTTCGTTCACATGCCTTCTTCTCATATATTTCCCACACCACACCATCTCATCACAACAATGGATTAATTCACTAGAATTCATCAATTTACAACCCTGCATCTTTGACAAATGTAAAAATTCTATATCCGAGCTCTCCTCCTTTTCATAGTGGTGTTACAAGTTATGGTAACTGTCTTGCGCCATGTTTCCTTTTGCATCGATTCCTCACTTGCAAGATCCACGCTGGAAATTATCTCCTTTAGGCACTAATTTTATGAGCTTTGGTCATTGACATGGTATCCACGGCGAAGGAATTTATCACCAGTAACTTACCAATCCTCTCTTGGTTGCACTGTTAACTAGTCTTCTCTACTGCATGGTCATTCTCTTCTTGTTCTCATGCTTGTATCACATGCCATTCTCCTCTGAAATTAACTTACAAATTCTTCTCCTTATCTTCTTTGTTTGTTATTGGATTTCTTTGCTTGTTGGTTTTCTCAACTCATCCCTCGATGCCAGATGTATCCCTCTTTTGTTTTAGCCGTGCACCTTCTCTGCTCATGATGCCGATGTTTTATATTTCCTTCTGTGACCCTTCATATTCTCTGATAAATTTTCCTCGTCGTGACCTTTGGTATCATCCTTCAGATGGTGCATGCTAGACCTTTGATCTTCCCCCCTATACTTTGTTGATGGTTGTAAATGTTGATATAGAGGAAAAATCACTAGTATTTTTATGGTGGACCACTTTGCATAAGAGACAATCAAGGCCACTTTTATTCGGAGGGAAATAGTTCATGAATCTCAAAATGCTCACAAGAATACAAATAAAGGTAATATTGTTAAGATTTCTTGATATGTGGCTACATATTTCAAGATTATTGATAAGTACAATTGGACATATGATTGATCCTCCAAAAGGAAAAATAGTATATTGTTGATTATTGTGACAAAATGACAAAATGAAAATGCATCTAAAGTATATTGAAAAATCATATGATGGATTTGCAAAGGGATGGTGCTCTATAGTATTGATCTTCATTGTTTGGTAGGTCTGATAAAGGCATGGGTCAAGGATTTTCAAATGAGAGTGTTTGATTCTCTCACTCCTGAGCAAGTATTGCAATGCAATACTGAGGAAG
Organism: Sequoiadendron giganteum; assembly: GCA_007115665.2. NCBI lineage: Eukaryota > Viridiplantae > Streptophyta > Pinopsida > Cupressales > Cupressaceae > Sequoiadendron > Sequoiadendron giganteum. The sequence continues at coordinate 279,143,377 of CM021105.1, forward strand.
CAATAAATGCAGCCACGACTTAGCATGAAAATGGTAGTGTGGGGATTTCTCATGTGATAGGGACTACACTACATGGTATTAAAGTATTCCTCACAACTACTCAACTTTTAAATTCTGATGAAGCAGCGCATGCACTAAATGATGTGTTAAAATGCCTTGATACTTCCAAGCGAATGCAAAGGGGGAGCATGGAGGGAACACACCATGTTGGACATAACACATTTGATAAGGGAATGGTGTCACGGTGCCACTGTAAGATGCACACTAAATGGTTTATAGACAAGCCCCAATAGCTTTCAAGCAAATGCAATTGGCAGCCATACTGTCATTCTTTAAGGCACAACCACCAGAGATAAACCCATGCCAAGCATGGAGGAAGCAACATAGGAGGCTCGATGGCAAGAGGAAGATGAAGGGCACCGCATTGTGTGAAGTTGCAAATAGGATGCCATGAAGGCCAATATCAAAGATGAGTTTGTTTGAAAAGCCTCAAAAACCTATGAAGAAAATACAACATGAGTTGCAGAGCAAGAGAAGATGAATGCACGACAAAGATGAATTAGGGAAAATGAAAAGACAAAAGAAATCAAAGGTGGACAATAACTATGAGATGCAACCACATCAGGGTTGTCCATCACAAACCTCACACAAGGAAGAGTGACGTTGGAAAAAAATTGAGAGGCTCGAGAAGTGGGCACGTGACAGGTGGGTTTGATAGATTTTAAATTTCTCACTACATGGAAAAGAAACTAGAGTAAATGTTAAGGGAAATGAGTGGTGGGTCCTCGACATTAAAAAAGATTAATGCATAAATTATATTTTAAGAGGCCAAGTGAAATATTAAAAGGTTTTTGATTTCCCCGCTTTCTCGCACGTTTGAAATTCTCATTGATTAATTTGTGCGGGGCTAGCGAGAAGGCTAGTATGGTGGGGCCGGATCTTTTAATATTTTGAAAGCTCATTTGCTTAAGTTCAAAACTAAAGTTAAAATTTTGCTCGTGATGAGGATTTGAATTTTTTTAAAAGGGGGCTCGATATAATTTTAAATGTCCTCTTATTTGTGAAATGAGGGGGACTTTCACTTGAATGTAAAATGAAGGTGAATTTCATGAGAAAATGGATAAATATTCACTATTGAAAGTGATGTCTTTGCTAGAAATGTAAGGTGAAATAGTGAATATAGGTGCACAGGTAAAATTCTTTTGCCCAATAAATTGGTAAATGTTCTTATACACATCTAAAAATAGTCACAGTTATTCAAACCTATTAATTAATTAAATATGAATTATTTAATTAATATTCTAAAGTCATCTAAATATAAATAAATTTAATTATTTATTTATATTGTTCATTTTTCCAATTCTTCTAGTTAAATTAAATAAATAAGTTTATTTAATTATTGCTACTTTCCTCTTAATTAAACTAAATAAATTTTATAATTTATTTATTTAATTATAATTTCATTTCTAAAGATTGAATATTTAAATTCGAATTATGGAATATTCTTCTAATCCATCTAACATCTCACATACATTTTCTTTCACTTCTCACATAATTAAATATTAATTTATTTAATTTTGGAAACTTCCATTTGCACATGTCACATATAATTAAATTTATTTATTTAATTAATTAGCATGCCAACTAAATTTTCAATTAATGAAAAGACAAATGCCATGTTTGTCTCCATTTTTGAATGAAGATGGTTTCGTGGGTTGAAAAAATTCTTCCACTTTCCTCTCAACCTTCCACCTTTCTCTCAACTTCTTAATCTCTCACTGTTCATGTTGTCAAGTTTGAATTTCAACCGTTGATCTCTGCCAACTAGATTCTTGCCTTCAAAAAATCTATAAATACAACCTTCTCGTAAGTAGATTTCATCCTAGATTTTATGCGTAGTTACTATAGTTGCATTCGAAACAACATATCAAAATTTTAGCAATATCATAGCATTTCAAGTTCATAGTTTAAATCATTAGCAATACACATGCATTTTCAATCAATCTCATTCTCCTAAGTTGTCATTTCAACAAGTTGTTGCTTACACAACTGAGAACCAACAATTTTAATCAAATCCTTGGAGATAGAGGATAATGGGATGAATTTGAAGAAGCTATTGTCTTTAGAATTTGCATTTATATTTTGTAGATTAGTTTCTTTCAATATAGTGTCTTATTGGTGTGTTAGTCTACTTTTCTAATTAATCCACTTATTCTAACAACACAGTTCTCACTTTCTGTAAAGTGAAATTAAAGCCTATAATTGAATGTTTTAAACATTATGTGCACCTACAACAAACAAAGGGAAAAAATAAATATTTTTACCTGGCAGAGGTAAAATGGGGAGGGTTTTTCACAAGAAAAGATGCATTTTCACACAACTGGGTGAATTGTGAAATTCATCATATGGGAATATTTTCAATTGCAAAACAACTTAAGAAAAGGCAAATCTGAGAGGCAAAAGAAGTTTGTTACAGAGAGAGGAGATATGCTTTGTCTTTTGTTGATCAACGAGAATGGAGCTTCCTGATGGAATTTCCAAATCATTTTTAGGGTTGCTTCCATTCTTCTATATCTTCTCTTCTTTTTTCATTGTAAAAGGTTCTGAGTTTTTTGGTATGGGGTTGGGTAGATAGAGAATTGTAAATTCTGAGTTATTTCTTGAGTCTTTAAGCTGTAATTTTTTGATTTCATGAGCAAATACAACCAGTTTATGCAAATAAAATTTATGAAGGTGTTTGCACATTCATGAATATATTTAGATTGTCTCCATATTTGTACACATTTAGTCATATGAATTCAATAATACAAAGTATCTTTGAGTTTATCATCTCAAATTTCATGAGATTGTTTCGTCTATTCATTGTTTTGTTTCAAAGAAATGGTTAAAATGCTTTGAGCAGATGATTATGATTTCAGGTGTGCAGATGGGATTTGATAAGGAGAATTTGATTGATAATAAGAGAGGGATTGTTGGTGCAAGACACTAACAGTTCATGCAAAGTATTAGCAATTTAAATCCACTGGTTGAAGTTTGTTTTGTGGTGAAATCATTTTATGTGTTTGAATCCATGGGCCAGAATTGGCATTGATCTATTATTCAATTTTAAGCATCTCAGAAAAAAAATTAAATGCAAAATCAATTTAAATCTTTGTTGTTCGATTGAGGTTTAATGTTGTGTTATGAATATAAATTGCTGAGTGAGTATTGATCTACTGAGATTTTAGCCAGGTTTGAAGTTGTCAGTGCTCTTTGTGGTTTAATTGAATTGGGAATTATCTGCTATAAAAAGAAATGTCAGTGTGTATGGTTGAATTAAGTTTTAGAAATCGTGTAGGTTGACCCACCTTGGTCCTGGAGATCTAGAAGTGTAGGAGATTTCAGTCTTTGACTGAATCTTGTCAGTTGGCCACTAACTTTGAGAATTCTTAAACATAGAGGTTGGCCACCTCTTAGAGAGTTTTGAAGCTTAGCTGGAAAAATACAACACCAAAAAAATGGTGACTCTACTAGGGAAGAATTTTCAATCTCTAGTGGCAGACCGATTATTCATAGATTCATATTATTTTCCATTTTTAATTTAGTTCAAATATTGAAGGATTTTGAACATGGAGAGCAAATTGTTGTAGTGAACTTGAAGATTTCATGATTTGTGGTACTCTACTGGTGAAACAAACTCAAAAAGTAATTTACATGTGAAATAACTTCATACTACTTGAAGTTCAATCCTCTTTGAAGAGAGGTGGCGAATTTGTTAATAGAACCTATTGAAAATTTGAAGAAATTTCCAGATCTACAAACATTTCCAGTTAGGAATACAAATTGTAGTAGTTGCAACATTTCCAGGTATTCTTCACTCTTGATTTTTAAGAAACTTTTGTATGAAAATCATATTTGAATGTCTTAGGAAAAAATTTGGTTCCCTATTGAGTGATTAGCACTATGAAAGGGAATGAACATGAATATTATTTTGCATACTTCAGAATTGTAATTTTCAGCTTATGTATTATGTTGGAAAAGTATGCTAGTTTTTAAATTTTTCCAATAAATAGATCTTAGGCTTTGAGGCATTTGAATTATACATTGTAATATTATGAGATCATGATAAAAGATAGAAATAGGGAAATGGAATGATCAACTGTAGGGTTGGTATGTGAAAATTTGAGAGAGGCATGTCAAAATGCTTCAATATATGCATCCTACTATGGATTCGGGTGCAACCATGGTTTGTGATCAGTCCCAGCCAAATTTTCAAAGAGGTCTCAACACTGGAAGGTACATAGCTATTGTCACGTGCTGATTTTTATCAATTATTTAAATGCAATTATTAATCATGAGATTTTTAATGTTTATGATAGATGATTATTTAAATTGAAATTTAAATGCAAATGAAATGATTTGAAATTCATTATTATGAAATTTAGGGTTTGTCATTGCTGATGAGAATTTGAGTGCAAGTGAATGTAGGAATAGGTGAACGAGAATTAATGTGACAACATTGATCAAGTAGAGTCGTTTTAGCCATTAGACGTTAATGAGGATGATGGAATCTCACACACCACTTAGTTATTAATGTATTTTTGTGATGATTATGTTTGGAAATTTTTAAATAAGTTTATTTCGATTGCTTAAATTTATGTGAAAAACAATATGTTTGTTTTAAATGGCAATTTGATTATTATTGTGAGGAAATTGATTTTTATTCAAAGAATTAATTCTTTGTGTACATATTTTATTTTAGTTGGTAATAATAATACTTTTATTATTTTAAATTATTGGAATAAACTTTTAATGGTGAAGAAATAGATATTAAAATTAGTTATTTAAAACAATAAGAAGAAGCAATATGTTTTAAATTGGATTGAATTGAAAATAACAGTAAACAATTTGAAAACAATCAGTATTTGCATGCAATCAAATAAAGGAACTTGGAGTTATGACCATTTTAGGGAGATCATAGCACATATTGTGGATCGAATCTTCTTAATAACTTCACCATTTGCATGAGAAAAAGGAGAGAAAAATCCATTTTTACAAAAGGAGACTAAAAAGCAGTATGGTTTATGTATTAAGTTGATATGCTCATCTCCCAGGTGTGGCTAGATGAGAATGGAAGAGAGTTGTTTTAGATTGGATCTTGATTCAATGAAAATAACTGATGCACAAGTGTAAGAGGGGATTCTTTTATTTTGTTGTTTTATTCTTCTCAGTTTCCCATGCGCCAGTAGCAAAGGAGAGGACATGCAGCCAGAGCAGAAGAAGAGAGGGGATTTCTTTTATTTAGAGGTTTTTAGTCTGCTTATTGCATGCACAAAATGGAAGGAGGGATCGACCAGGAAGGGAGAATAGTCGATCTCCATATACGCATGTGAAGAGAGGCACAACAAAGAGGGAAGGAGAGGAGAGTGCGTGGGAGAAGAGGAAGGAAGGTGTGGCCTGAAGGAGAATAGGGAGAGGGCGCAAGAACAAAAGAAAGTCTCTCCATCACACACGAGTAGAAGGGGAGAGAAAAATCTACTCTCCATCATACAGGAGTAAGGAAGTAAGAAGAACAATATGAAGAAAAGAGAACAAAACAAAAGAGTAACTATAGGAAAATAATTGACAGAGGACATAAATAATCATCACTAGATTTAGAGGACACAGAGCAATGGAAAATTGTCAAGTAGATTTAATGAGAATATTAGTTACCAAATTTACAGTCAATTCACATCTGGGTTTTATTATTTTCCTTTTATTCTTGTATTTCAACTTGAACAGAAAACAAATTACTATTTTTATTAAATTTAGAAGAAATTTCATATACTACACTATGTTTTTATGGAAAATTATTGAACAACTTGAGCAGTAAATTATTAAACAAGCTTGAAACAAAAAACTATTAAGAAACATTAGATTTCTTTATTTAGGAAATTCTAATTTAATATATTGAAATGATGCACACATAAAACATACTATCTTAGATCTATTTCAAATAAAATATAACTCTTACAAAAAAACTTATATTTTAGTCAGATTTGGAAATGCTTCAGAAAAACCAAAACTGTCAGAGAGATAATATTTTCAAAAAAAAAAAGAAACAAAAAAAAGATAGGGAAATGTTACAGAACTACACAGTTGAATGTTTTGGTTTAAATAATTTTAAGATGTTAAGATAAAAACAATTCTGATTATTTAAATATACTCGAAATATTAAGTAAAATTTTAATCAATCTCTAGGAAAGATACTAAGGTGCTTCGAAACAGAAGTATATGTGAGGTGTTTACGTTTTTAGAAAAGATAATATTTTAGGGAAATATAAAAAAACAGAAAAAAGAAAGAAAGTAAAGAAAAAATATAATTACTTGAAATGAAATGAGTTTAGAAAAGGATTATATTGAAGTATTATTAAATCTTTATGGGTAAATGAACCGAAATAATGTGTGCTCGTTTATTCATTTCTTGTTTTATATGTACTTAGATTACATACTTGAGATACACCTTTTATTTGACTTTTATCATTTTATTTTAAAAATGAACTTAATGTTATTTATGATTTTAAACTGTGAAATTACTGCATTAGAACCATATTTGCTTGAAAATGAAATTGCAGTTAAGATGTCTATGAAAGATGATTTTAATTTTGAATGTAACCATGCATTATTGATAATTCAATGTGCATGACATGTGTATGGAAAGTTACCTTCCAGGATGGGTGCCGAATATGGGTTTCTAGAGAGCGTAGTTTTTCTTTTCCAAAACTAGTATTATTTGTCGTGCATGGCATTTTACTTGGCCAAATAACTTAAGGACCATTGAAATAGATGGAATGAAAATAAATCTCTACCATATCCTAATATCAAAATTTCTTGTTTCTTAAATGAATTAGAAAAATGAAAATGCTTGTGGATTTACTAGTTATACTAGGCACACATCAAATTCCATCCTGCTTGTCGACTTCTTTTTTCTAAGTGATTCGAGAAGGGTCGGGTATTCTTTGAATGACTAAGGAATTCTAGGGAAGCGTAAGCTTCGAGGTTGGGTGGAAAAAGTGCCCGAACCTTGTTCTCATCTTCATGTTTGAAGATAAGCTATTGGATTGAAGATCGAAAGAAGATTTCTTCATATATCTATTATATTTCATTATTGTATGATTATTGTAGAAATTAAGGCGACAAAATGCCTATCTTGAATTGTAAATTTATTTTATAATGATTTTGTATTATCAATGTCGTGTAATATGACACGTTTATGAATGTAATTGTATGTATTATGAATCTTATTGTAGACTTTCAGTCGATATTTTGGAATCTTTTGGATTTTGTGTAATCTAATGAATGGAGTTTTGACTTTCTTTGGAGTATAAATGAATTTATTTAAGGAATTTTTGATGTTTGGAATTAAAGATTTTTGCTCTTTACAGCTATCAATTTCAATGACATCAATGGTTACCCAAATGACATTCCAGCTAAAGTCAGAAATAAGTTACCAAGATTCATTGATGATAAGTCTAAATCAGAAAATAAGCATCTCTAGGAATTCAGTAATTTAATGGATGATTATGAGATTGACTACAAGGATGTGATCATGATATTATTTGTTCAGTCTTTAAGGGGAGATGCAAGAGATTGGTTCTCTTATTTACTAGCTTCCTCCATTTATTCATGGGAAGAGTTCAAGGCAGTGTTCATGGAGCAATTTGGAGAAAGGATTGACCCTATTTTCATAAGGAAAAGGTTCATGAATATGGAGAAAGGAAATGATGAGTTAGCCCCATATTTTAATATCATATTTTCAAAGATGAGCTAGCCCCATATTTTAATATCATATTTTCAAAGATCATAAGAGAGATTCCTGAGAACATAAGGCCAAATGATGTTGAATGTTTGGTCATATACTTAGGAGCATTTGACAAAAATGTGAGTTATTTGTTGAGGGATACAAAGCCTACAACCTTGCACCAAGCATATCAGATGGCTATAGACATTGAGAACAATTTGAGATACTCAATGATGAAAGGACATAGGGCTGTGAGTGTTGGTCATCCTAACACACCTCATGTAGATAGATGTCATGGATCAGATAATAGGAATGCTTGTCATAATGTTAATGTTGTTGCTTTGATGTCTCCATCATCACAATCTCCAAATCATAATGAGTTTCATGCTAAATGTCATCAAGATTTGGGCAATGTTGATCAAACATCTTTTGTTCAAGGATTGTCTAAGATGAAGAGACTCAAAGGAGAATCATTACATGATTTATTTTCAAGGTTTTTGAATGCTTTGTTGAATTTCCCCATAAATTCCAGACATAAGGATTTAGTGTGCATCGATTTGTTTTGTCAAATTTGTGAGTCTGGGATGAGTACTTTGCCAAAGGGGTTGAAGCCTCACAACATGGATCAATTACTTGATTGGATAAAGGTTATTGAGGGAGCCCGACTTAATCATGCACAAAAGGCGATGTCTCAAAATGAAGATAGCAGTTGTCCTATTGAGAGAAATCAGAACATGATACACAAGAATGAAAAGAGTGTATTAGAAAATGAAAATATGTGTTGTATGATTGAGAATGTTGACTGTAATCAGCACATGTGCAGATTATTGCAGCAGTGATGAAGAGGAAGATACATGGTATGATGAGGAAATGGATATGCATGAATTTTTTTTCTTGTAATACCTTGAATGATGAAGAAATAGAAGAGATGAAAGACACCATTCCATGTCATGTTTCGGTTAGTGAAGATAATACAATTGCTGATGACACATCTTCTCAAGTTAGTGAACAAGACATTGAAGATGAAAGTTCAAGCACTCACTCTGGAGAATCTGAGTGTAGTCTATGTGGTGATAAGTCTTTTTGTGATGAGGATGATGGTGAAAGTCAAAATGATTGCTCTTCTGATGATTATAAATGCTCTCATAAGGATGATATGGAGATACTTTCTTCACATCAAGAATGTAAAGACATCAATGCTCATGAAATCATTTATCCACAAGTAAATGATCTAATTGCATCTGATGCAGATTTGGAATGTGAGTCGGGTTTGACATCAATGGAGCATGTTGATAATGAAGAATTTGGAGATAATCATGTGTATGTTTAATTTTATGATCATGAACATAGTGATGGGAATGGTGAAGAAGGTGATGAAATTGTTAATGCTTTTGCTGCTCATGATTGTTTGTGTGAAGAAAAGATGGAAATGTTAGCTCTACATGAGAAAGATGATGAAGTGCACACTGATGAAGGAAGGAAATCTATTTTGAATGATCAAGTTAAGAACTGTGATAGTCACATGGATCAAGGATCAACCTTATTATCCTGTGACATGGAAAAACCTTTCAGTCAATGTGTGGAGCAGCCATATGATGCAAATGACAGTGGATATGATGTTAGTCAGTATGAGATTGAATATGGGTATTTATTTAATGATCTCTCTCGTCTCCATGGTATGCAAGTGGATATGTTTCCTTTGAATGAAGAATAAATTAGTGTGAAAGAGAATGAAGGCTTTAGCTTCATTACTAATGAACAATTTTTAGATTATAGTGAATCTTTGACACATGACATTGCTAGTGCACATGATAGTTTATTTGTTGATCCTATTGATTCTGAAGATGATAGCATTGAAAATGGTTTAGATACTGATTTTTTTATGAAAGGTCAATGTGAAACTTTTAGCTCTAGCTTGAGTTTTGAATTATCTAAATATGTAGTTGGAACATTCCATATGAACTTGCATAGTAGTATGAATAATGAAACTGACACCATAGGTGAACTTGAGATAGAGAATGTTGCTCATGCATTATATGCTGACATTTTTACTGAATTCCATGATTTGCATGAAGATGAAAATACTTTTAGTGTTGACAAACCAACTCGTGATATAGTTCAGCTAGAGGGGTTACAGATGTGTGAGCAATCTTTTCTCAACACACAAGAGGATTGCATATTATCTTTCAGCCATGATATCTCCTCTGAACATGATCATCAGGAAGGGGTTAGTGAGTTTGGTCAGGCTATGCTTTTATATGATCTCAATCACCATTTTCAAATGTTGCCACTTGATACAAAATCAGAAAATGAAGAGATGGACAATGATGTGGGATATGTAATTTGGCTGCCATGCGATGAAAAAGCTGAACAAAAAGCAAGTTTCCTCTTGCATGAAGGTAGCCTGATGCTTGTGTTTGTAAAGATGCAGTCAATTATGTTGTTGTGGTTTGATAGGGACAAGCATGAGTTAAGGGAGATCAACTCTTTTTACAGAATTGTGTTTGACAAAGGTAAATGTTGATCCCCATTTTTCATTTGGGGGCCCGACATCACTAGAAGAAGTTGAAAAAGAAGTATGAATAAAGGAGCAGTTTGATGACACCTGATGGACTCAGAATTTGGTCTACTCTCCAGAGATCTGGAATCTTGCTATGCCCATAGGGGGCATACATCCCTAGTCGGAGCCACTTATGGCACTCTCAAATTTTGCAAATTTGAAGTGCCCATTTCAAATTTTTTGCCTCTACACTTTTAGAAGTGCATGTGATAAATCCGCTTGAATGACCCACTTTGGAGGGTCAGAACTTGAACCTTGTTGATTTTTGTGCAAAACCCATTTGCAGACATATTCAATTGACATATGTGAACATGCATGTTAATTTTTAGCTTCCCATGATAATTTTTGCCAGGGTTTCAAAAAATGAAGCTGGAGGGTTTTGACTTTGTTCTGTTGTTTGTAAACTTTTAGTCTTGCAAAGTTCCCTCCTGTTTGAGTTTGTATTTTGCAACCAATTGACTATCATGTCAAAAAAAGTGTTGTTTTGTATTCTCCCCACCTAAATGAGCTCGTATGTCATTTTTCAGAGTTTCATGATCTGATTTGCTATTTTTAACAAATCAAAACCAAATGCATTTTTTCCTGTTTTGCACCTATATTTTCAGAAACCTTTCTCAGGGGCCAACTTTGAGCATCAATATATTTTGATCAATGATGGCTCAAGAAAATTCCTTTTGCACACATGCTCAAGGTACCTAAATGATCTACTGTGTCTAGTGGCAACTTGCCAGGAGTTGATTTGCTATTTTTGCAAAATGACTATTGGGTCAGTTTCAATTGGTTCAGAACTACTATTTGTTGTAGAAAGTTTGAGTAAGCAACTTTGACAGTTAATAATTTTTTCTTCATGATTGATATCTTTGATCCATCATTTGCATTGCATTCTCTAGACTAGTGTCTACTTGCTTGCAAGTTTTTATGTCTCTAGGAGGTCATTTGACTAGTTTCCCAGGGTGATTCCAGAGCCAACTTGACCAGTTTTCAACATTTTGTAGAAGTGCCAGAAAATAAATTTTGATCACGACCCAGTTCATGTTTTCACTTCTAAAGCATTCAGAAGCTATCCCTGGTCAATTTGAGGGTAAAATTTGTTTGAAAATGATTTTTTTTTAGTCCGGCCCATATGGGGACCCAACATGATTTGCCTAGTTACAAAGGTTATAAATGTTGCAATGTTGATACAAAAGCACAATCACTAGTATTCTGACGGTGGACCAATTTGCATAAGAGAAAATCAAGGTCACTTTTATTCAGAGGGCAATAGTTCATGAATCTCAAAATGCTCACAAGAATACAAATAAAGCCAATATTGTTCATATTTCTTGATATGTGGCTACATATTTCAAGATTATTGATGAGTACTGTTAGTTACCAAAATTTTCACCTGATTCTGAACTTGACAAGTTCAAAATTTTTGGTAAAACATGGGATTCACTTCTATGCGGGACACTTGGAATGAAGTGAAACCTCTGGGTTCTAAGCTGACTCCTATTTGGATAATCACATGAAAGCACTTAAAAACTTGAAAATTTGAAGGGGAAAAGGATAGGAAGAAAAATAAATAATAAACAACTAGATATTTAAAATTTCTAAGGTGATACACCAAAATTATGATGATATATTGACTCAACAACACATAACAGTGAAAGATGACAATACTAAGTGCATAAAACACAACTTTGGCATGTAAGAAGCTGCATAAAAATGTTTCATAGATAGGTAATAAACCAATTTCAGAACTTTGAATTAGCAGGAAAAGATAAAATTTCACAATCTACAACCTATTCAGTTGCAAGGTATTCACTTAAGACACGATTCCAAGACATAACATGTAGGATTACTAGAAATCTCAACATGAAACATCAAATTGAAAATAGAAGCATACAAAAGTGAACTCCAAAGTAGGTCCCAAAAGCTCCTGAATTATCAAAATAACTATAAGGATATCCTGAAAACATCATGAGTTACAACTACCAAAAGAACAAAAACTCTGGTACTGGAAGTCTCCAAAAATCTTTGTGATACAATGTAGAAGAACTAATTGAAAAATGAGCTTCAAAAACTCATAAGTACAACTCACAACCACCTAGGGTCGGATTCAGAAAAATAGCCCCCAAAATAGAACACTCCACTCTTCCAAAAGAAGCCATATAGATGGAAAAAGTTTCCTCAAGTCATTAACCACCCTATGACTCAGCAAAACAACCTCTAAAAACACTCCAACTGGCCATAAAGACATCCCAACTGCCTGGGAGAAGTCAAATTCGACCCTTGAGTCTTCTCCAACCCTCCTAGATTCCCTCCTCATGTTGGCAACTGAAAACAACATCTCCAAGATGGTCTCAAGAGCAATTAAAACCCTTTAGACCATTACTTGAAGAATATGTCAAAGGCCTTTTTTTAAAAAAAATTGCATTTTAAAATATCTTTTATTTAAAGTGATTTATAACTCATCACTTAAATAAAGATTTACATGTTTTGAGTATAAAATGCAAAAAATATGGACTTGCCCTACATTTGAATATGAAAACTTTATTTGCATTTTCCTAAAAATAAATAAATCTTTATTTAGAATGACTTATGAGTATCACTTTAAATAAAAGATTTACATGTTTTTTGAATTTCGAAAATATGCAAGAATAAAGTTATTGGACAAAGTTACCAAACAAAGACCTAAGTCTACATGATTTTGTAAAGAAACCCAAAAGGGAACTTGTGGGTTAGGAAAACCACGACTTCCTTAAAGAGTGAATACATTTTAATAAACTTAGGCAAAAAGAATGCCTTCCTCTAGGGAGCCTTTTAGGGTATTAACCCTAATATGAAATGAAAGATATCCTTTTTCACTCAATCAAATATTGAAGATTCTCAAGGAATCTTGGCTGCTACCATAGAGAAACCCTAGCCATGCCTAGCTGAAAATCTCTATGTTTTTTTTTTCGCCATTGTGAAAGTTAAGAAGATCTTCCTACAGAACAACATGGTAAGCATCCTTTTGTTTCAAATCTAGCTTTTCACTTTGAATTTAAAGCTCCCTGAGAGCATCCCATCCATGCCATCACTGTGTTGTTATGATATTTCATGCCTTTCTCTGAAAAAATGTTTCTTTGTGTCTGGATCTCACCTTGGCCGCCATAAGCATTTGTCTAGGTGAGCTTTTATAAGCTAGAAATACCTGTATTTGCACCATTTTGAAGAATTTCTGGAGAATGTTCTTAGTAAGCCTGGTTTTTCATCGACTAGTGAAGTCTCTTCTATTTTGTAAGCTTTAGAGGCTTCTACAAGCCATGACCATGGATAAATTCTAATAATTTTTTCCTGAAACTTTGCTTTTGTGAGCTTTTGATGCCTTTACCTTGGGCACAATGGATTCCTTTTATGAAGCTCTATTGAAAGAGATATGGTGTATTCTGTAACTGTAGACACACAAAATTTTAACCAAGCTTGCTGAATCTCAAGGTAAATACGTCTGAAACACCTATGTACTTCGTTCTCTAAGGATAAAAGGCTCAAACAAGAGCCATTTTTGCATAGCAAAAATAAACTTCATGCTTCTGCCCCGCTATGTCATTTTCATTTTCTGGGTTTTCACAAAAAACTCGTGGTTACATCTTTTATGTCTCACTATTTTGCATTCTGGTCGACCCTTCATCATATCCCATTGTCTCAGTTTGTTGAGCTAATGAACTCATTTGAGTTGAAAATTTCACTTTACTTTTCTGATATTAAATGCAATAAACTCCTTATGTAGATAGCATCAGAAATAATTTTCTGTAGATGCACTTTCATTGCTTATGGCCATGATTTGGCTGTGTAAAAATGAATCTCTTTGCTTATTCCTGCTAAAAAAATCCCAAATGAAGATTCTCTCTTGTAGGTGAAGCTCCATTACCTCTTGTATCTGAGACCTCCATGTGCTTATTTTTTTGGTCTGACTGCTATCAAGAAACTCTTGATGGCTGCAAGCTCACTCCCTTTAGAAACATTTAGTTCTTGGTTTCATAACTTGACCGAAACTGGAATTTATGATATTTCATGAACTTGTAAACTTCCAGATCACTTATGCAGATTTCCAACAAAATTTATAATTTAAAATGCTTCTATGACTCTATACTTTGTTGTATTCTCAGAAAAATAAGTAAGATTTCAAAGCCTCCATGATGAAACCCTAGCATGCTCACACAATAGTCATTTGTATCAAGATTAAAACTTTCACAAAAAATGTTCAAAGCAAAACAATTGATTCTGAGTTGTATTATTCCAAGCATAGGTTTTTCGAAACTAAATTTCCTTATGAAAGTGTTGCTGATTTTGTAAATCTCATTATTGTTTCACTATTTCAAATAACTGAATATCATGAACATTCTCTTAAAAAAAATTCTCAGAAAACTTGTATGAATTTTCTGAAAAAATCCTTTATGACTACATTTCTATCTCTTTCCATTTTAAAATTGAAAAGGTTCAACATTCTGATTCTTGGGAACAAACAATTAGTTCTCTTCTCAGTATGAAGAAATCGATCTCATGTTAAATTTACTACACAAAAACTAAATGAGTTGGGCTCTACCCTTGTGGGAGTTGCATTTTACTCCACTCATACCATAAACCTAATAATCAACAATAATATGTCCTGTATCTGTACATAACACAATTTAAAAAAAAAAAAAAGCAGTGTTTGGATTTTAAATGTGAATGCGTGTGCAGGGGAATAATGATGATAGGCCAGTTATTGCTTAGATCCTTTGGATCTAACCTCGCTTTTTTGTTGTGATTTCAGGATCTTGCACTTGGAGAACAGAAAGCAGGAGCAACAAGGTAGCAACAACATGCAAGCAACAACAACACTGCCAGTCATTCAGGCAATGACTGGCCTCTATGACTCTTATGCCTCATTTTTTTTCTTTGTGTTCACACATGTATTCATGTTCTAAATTCAAGCATTGAATTTACTTTTCTTAGCTAGTTTCATGGCTTGTGCGAAGCATTTTGAATACTTTGATGAATAAAGATTACATTTTTAGAAAAAAAGATATTTGATAGTGTATCAGTTTGCTTCTCTTTTCTTCATAAAAATGCAATATTTATTCGTGAATAGAATCAAGTAAATGTTTTCATACTATGGCATAAAATGCATGATAAAATTTTTAAATGAATATCGCTTAGCAAAAGTACTCTTCCTAATTTGAGCCTGTAGGTGAAAATATATAACAAGTACAATTGGGAATATGATTGATCCTCCAGAAGGAAAAAGAGTATATTGTTGATTATTGTGACAATATGATAAAATGACAACACATCTGGAGTATATTGACAAATCATATGATGGATTTGCAAAGGGATGGTGCTCTATAGTATTGATCTTCATTGTTTGGTGGGTCTGATAAAGGAGTGGATCAGGGAGTTTCAAATGGGATTGTTTGATTCTCTCACTCCTGAGCAAGTATTGCAATGCAATACCGAGGAAGCAATAAGTGCAACCACGACTTAGAATGAAACTAGCAGTGTGGGGATTTCTCATGTGATAGGGACTACACTACATGGTATTAAGGCATTCCTCACAACTACTCAAATTTTAAATTAGGATGAAGCAGCACATGCACTAAATGATGTGTTAAAATGCCTTGAGACTTCCAAGTGAATGCAAAGGGGGAGCATGGAGGGCACACACCATGTTGGACAAAATTCCTTTGATAAGGGTATGGTATCACGGTGCCAATGCAAGATGCACACTAAATGGTTTACAGACAAGCCTCAATAGCTTTCAAGCAAATGCAATTGGCAACCATACTGCCATTCTTTAATGTGCAGCCACCAGAGATAAACCCTCGCCAAGCACAGAGGAAGCAACATAGAAGGATCGATGGCAAGAGAAAGATGAAGGGCAACACATTGTGTGAAGTTGCAAACAAGACACCATGAAGGCCGATATCAAAGATGGATTTATTTGAAAATCCTCAAAAAGCTATGAAGGAAATATAGCATGAGTTGCAGAGAAAGAGCAGATGAACGCACGATAAAGATGAATTAGGGAAAATGAAAAAACAAAAGAAATCAATGGTGGAGAATAATTGTGAGATGTAGCCAAATTGGGGCCATCCATCGCAAACCTCGCACAAGGAAGAGTGATGTTGGAAAAAACTTGTGAGGCTCGCGAGAAGTGGGAACGTGGAAGGTGGGTTCGATAGATTTTAAATTTCTCACCACATGGAAAAGCAACAAGAGTAAATTTTAAGGGAAATGAGTGGTGGGTCCTTGACATTAAAAAAGATTAATGCATAAAGTATATTATAAGTGGCCTGGGTGAAATATTAACAGGTTTTTGATTTCCCCGCTTGCTCACAAGTTTTAAATTCCCGTTGATTAATTTGTGTTGGGCTAGCAAGAAGGCTAGTATGGTGGGGCCCGATCTTTTAATATTTTGAAAGCTCATTTGCTTAAGTTCAAAAGTAAAGTTAAATTTTTCTCGTGATGAGGTTTTGAATTTTTTAAAAGGGGGCCTATTATATGTTTAAATGTCCTCTTATTTGTGAAATGAGGGGGACTTTCACTTAAATGTAAAATGAAGGTGAGTTTCACAAGAAAATGGATAAATATTCAATATTGAAAGTGATATGTCTTTGCTAGAAATGTAAGGTGAAATAGTGAATATAGGTGCACGGTTAAAATTCTTTTGCCCAATAAATTGGTAAATGTTCTCACTTTCTATAAAGTGAAATTAAAGCCTATAAGTGAATTTTTTAAACATTATGTGCACCTACAACAAACAAAAGGAAGAAATAAATATTTTTACCTAGCAGAGGTAAAATGGGGAGAGCTTTTCACGGGCAAAGATGCATTTTCACATAGCTGGGTGAATTGTGAAATTCATCAAATGGGCATATTTTTAGTTACAAAACAACTTAAGCAAAGGAAGATCTGAGAGGAAAAAAAAGTTTGTTGCAGAGAGAGGAGAGATGCTTTGTCTTTTGTTGATCAATGGGAATGGAGCTTCCACATGGCATTTCTGGACCAATTTTAGGGTTGCTTCCATTCTTCTATATCTTCTCTTCTTTTTTCATTGTAAAAGGTTCTGAGTTTTTTGGTATGGGGTTGGATAGATAGAGAATTGTAAATTCTGAGTTATTTCTTGAGTCTGTAAGCTGTAATTTTCTGATTTCATGAGCAAATATAGCCAGTTTATGCAAATAAAATTATGAAGGTGTTTGCACATTCATGAATATCTTCAGATTGTGTCCATATTTGTACACATTTAGTCATATGAATTCAATAATACAAAGTATCTTTGAGTTTATCATCTCAAATTTCATGATATTATTTTGTTTATTCATTGTTTTGTTTCAAAGAAATGGTTAAAATTCTTTGAGCAGATGATTGTGATTTCAGGTGTGCAGATGGGATTTGATAAGGAGAATTTGATTGATAATAAGAGGGGTTGTTGGTGCAAGACACTAACAATTGATGCAAAGCATTGGAAATTTAAATCCACTGGTTGAAGTATGTTTGCTAGTGAATTCATTTTATGTGTTTGGCTCCATGGCCTAGAATTGTCACTAATCTATTATTCAGTTTTATGTATCTCAGAAATAAATTTAAATGCAAAATCAATTTAAATCCATGTTGTTCAGTTGAGGTTTAATGTTGTTCCATGTCTGTCAATTGCTGAGTTAGTATTGATCTATTGATATTTTAGTCAGGTTTGAAGTTGTCACTGCTCTCTGTGGTTTAATTGAATTGAGAATTATCTGCTATAAAAAGCAATGTTAGTGTGTATGGTTGAACTAAGTTTTAGACATTGTGTAGGTTGACCCATCTTGGTCCTAGAGAGCCAGAAGTGTAGGAGATTTCAGTCTTTGACTGAATCTTGTTAGTTGGCCACTAACTTTGAGAATTCTTAATCATAGAGGTTGGCTACCTCTTAGAGAGTTTCAAAGCTTAGCTGGAAAAATAAAACACCAACACATATAGTTTCAACATCAACATTAGAACCTACTCCAAAGTACTTAGGCTTAGTTTTAGTTTTATTTTGAATAAATAATGTAAACACAACATACATCTTTTATTTATTATAAAATAAACCCCCTTAATAAATAATATAGGTTAGGGGATTTGAGTTTGGTTGTTTTTTTTTTTGCTAAAAGTGGTAGACCTCTTATATATTTATATTATATTAAAATATTATACAAAATCTTGGTTCAAGTGAGCATACCGATAGGAAAGAACCAGGAGAAGAAAACCTTCAGTTAGGGGATTTGAATTGGTTGTTATTCCCATGTGAAAATTAGAGGTTATTTGAGAACTTTATTGAAATGGTACAACCTTTAAATGTTTCATGTTTTATGTTTTAGGATAAAAACACCACTCACATGGTTCTTGCACTAGTAACACACAATAAGTGGAAAGTACATCAAATGGATGGCAAGAGTTACTTTTTGAGTGGTGATCTAAAAGAGGAAGTATACATGACACAATTGCAAGGTTTTGAAGTAGTTGGTGTCTAATACAAGGTATGCCAATTAGTAAGAGAATTGCATGGGCTCAAATAAGAACCTAAAACTTACTATCAAATATGGAATCTTACTTTCAAAAAATTGGTTTTGTGCATAGTGAATTAAATGATACTTTGTATATTCATGTGCAAGGAAATCACTTAGTGTTTCTTATCCTCTATGTTGATGGTTTTTTTTATCATAGAAAATGATGACAAACACAACCAAGCCATGAAGAAGGAATTTAGAAGGGTTTGTGATGAAAGATCTTGGAATTATTCACTATTGCTTGGGCATAGAGATAACTTAGAAAGACAATAAGTATTTTCATTACATAAAATCAATAAAAAAATTATTTGTTAGAAAGGTTTGGTATGAATGAATGCAAACTCGCATTAAAAACTATGGAAAGTCACTTGAAATTATCTAAGCATGATAAAGGTGAATTTTTGATGGCACAAAATATAGATAGCTAGTTGTTGGATTGATATATTTGATGACTATTGAGCCATATATTTCCTTTGTAGCGATTATTTTATCTAGATCCATGCATGGGCCTAGAGAAAATTATTGGAAAGCAACTAAAAGAGTTATTTTCTTATCTTTAGGAAATGAAGAAATATGGCTTTGAGTATTGCTAGAACAATAATTTAAAACTTGTTGGATATTTTATTTAATGATTTATATTATGATAATTGTGTGGATGAAAAGGTATCCACAATATGTTACACTTTGCATATGGGTTCAACAATTATTACATAGTGTTGTGAAAATTAGGATATGGGAAAATCATCAGTATAATTAGAGTATATTTCAATATATTTTACTTCTAGAGTGGTATTTTATATATAAGGCATTATTAAAGACTCTTGAGTATATCATATTGACATTACATATTTATGCATAGATAATTATGGAATAATCAAAATGCCAAAAAAATCAAATTTTCATGTAAAAATAAAGCACATGAATATCAAGTGTCATTATTTAAAAAATTTGGTGTTGAAGAAAACATAAGAACATATCTTTTGCTAACTATAGATAAAACAATTAATATCTTCACAAAAATCCTTGATAGAGTGAAATTTGAAAAGATTAGAAAGCAGCTTGGTATGTGTTACAATATTTGACTTTGGATCACAAGGGGGTCTATTAGAATTGCTCCAAAGTTCTTAGTCTTAGTGCTAGTTTTATTTTGAATGAATAATGTAAAAGGGGCATGCATCTTTTATTTAGAATAAAAGACACCCCCTTTAAAAATAAATTAGGTTAGAAAGTTTATGTTTGTTGGTTGGTATTCCCATATGCAAGTTAGAGGTTATTTGAAATATTTACCATAATGGTACAACCTTTATATATATATATATATATATATATATATATATATTCTCTTTTAGGGATAACAAAATATAGACACCCTCTCAAATTCACATTTTGAAATTAATAAAATACTCGTCTCCGCACATAGTGTACACATGATTCAAGAAATTTGGGTTTGAATAAATGTTTGAACAATGGTTTCTCATATGAAATTAACTTTGTTAGCAACTACTCACTCGATTTGGCATGAGTGAATTCCTAGGAGCATTAACTAAATTATGACAAACTCATTCAGTCTGTGACTACCAAAAGTTTTGAGAAGTCAATATTTGACAAGTGAGATTAATGAAACTTTATTTATTTTTAATTAATTTCTTGAAGGAAGAAATCCATGTGGAATTTAAATATTTTAGCCTACCACATTGATGAAAGCTCTTAGGTTTACCAAATTAGTTGAAAATAATTTTTTTCCCAAAACCATCACTAAAAATCACAAGTCAACAATGAATAGAAATTTTGACCCACACCACACTAGAGAAAACACCTTACGCCAAGTCTAGGTATCAAACAATGCCAATAAAGTTCTTAATTCATGAGGAAATAGTTTTTCAAAAAGATAAGGTATTACTATAATTGTAATGATGAGTATGATTTAGGGCATGAATGCATAGAACACAAAATCTATCTCCTAGTATTGGGTACCTTTTTATATGACATGCTAGATGTTTTGAAAGGTGTTCTAGTTGAGGAGAAACTTGAAGAGAAGGGTTTGAGTGATGATTCAACTAGTAAATTATTTGTTCATGCCTTAGTTAGGATTCCTACACCCTAAATAATGAATTTATTATGTCATGTAAAAGGGCATAATTTAACCATCCTCATCAACTCTACTTGCAATCATAACTTCATTAACCCTCATATTTCCAAGTAAGGGTAAAAGCACAAACCTGTGTCACACTTTATAAAAGAATCGACCATCAGTAAAAAAATTCTGAACTTCGACCACATAAAAGTGATCTTTATGTTTTGAATTTCAAAATGGTGTAAACCAATGAAATGTAGAACTTTTGATGTAGTTTATTTTTGTAATTTAAAAAAAAAAAAAATTTAAAAAAAATCATTATGTTTTTAATCAATTTAAGGACAAATTTTGGAATGCTGAAAATTTATAAAAGAGTGACTTCACGGGCCGTCAAGAATCAAATTGCAAAAAACTTCATTTTTCTCTATTTTTTTTCTCCAAATAGGTAACTTCAATATCTTCTACATGGAAAATAAATCAAAATTTGATGTATAATTTTCTAATAATAATTTTTTTAAGTAAACATGTTAGAATTTGAAAATTTCATGGGCCATCAACTATTTTCAATTTTTTTAAAAAAATTATACCCTTTTGAAGAAGTCTCTCTCCTCTATTGCCCCATATAAGTCTTTAATTTTTTTAATACATTTTAATATTATATTTTTTATTTCTAATCAACCTATTTTTTAATTTTAACAACCTACTTGCATTATTTTAAAAAATGTATATTAAAACTAATCAAAATATTAAAAAAATTATATATTTGGATTCCCCACTCCGAGCTCTACAAAAGGGTGTTTTTCTTTTGCAGAAAAAAATATTGACTAGAGAAATACTTAGTTAAAGTTGAAAGTTTCAAAAAACTCTGAAAAAATGTTGAGTTGGCTGCCAACTAGGATGCCAACTAGATAGTTCCGGCCAAAAGAGTTTCTATTGGAAGTGTTTCGTCTAAAACCCTTCCAATAGAAACCCTGCACAGATAATAAGCCATTTTGGAAGCCAAATTCAAAGTTTCGAAGGGAAAAAATATTTTTTTGGTTTCAGCCGAAACCTTGTGTGCCACATATACACCACATGGTTTTGGATGAAACCTATTCAACCGATTTTTTTTGGCCGAAAATAGTTTGCTCAGTTTTATTTATTTGGTTGAAAGTGTGACACAGGTTTGTGCTTTTACCAATAAGCAACTTATGTCTATCCTTACAATAGTTATGAGCTAACAATTACCAATGGGGGCACATTGCCTTGTAAAGGAAAATGTCAAAATATTATGATTTCATTGGGAGATTACACTTTGTAATATAATATGTTCAAATTTCCATTAGGTAGGTGTGACATTGATTTAAACACTTAGTGGCCTTGTACATTGGAATCCAAATAGTGGGATTCCTTTGAATATGGATACAATTCTTGACAAATTGGAAACAATGTACCTTATATGGTGTGAGAACATGACCCACTCAATTTATTATCTCATATCATATAGTGAATTTACTTCAAAAGGGGTCTTAAGAAATCATCGCTCATTTTTTCCAATGCAGATGACAACAATGAATGAATCAACTAACTCTTTGGAATTTTACTTGCTTCTCAATAAGAATTCATTGACATTTGGAACATCTCAAATATTGCAACCTCAATGCTCACAAGGTCATCTAGTCAAATTAAATTTAGGTAGTTGCTTACCAAACATTCACCCATATGATTGCCCATATACGAAAAAAACTAAAATTGAGAAAATGGTCCAAAAATTACTTTATATTAGGGTCATTCATGTAATTATTAGCCCTTATTCCTCTCTAGTAATTGGTTTGAGATAAATTTGACAACCATAAATTATGGGTGGAATTTTTCAAGTTCATTAAACTCATTATCAAGGACAAATTTCCCATCCCTATCATTGATGGATTGCTAAATGAGTTGTATAGGGCCTATATATTCTCTAAGCTTAATTTATGATCAAGATACCAAAATAGTTTCTTGAGAAATGAATAATCATTAAGGAAAATTTTTGCACTCACGAGGGAAATTATGGATTTTTGGTGATACCTTTTAGCCTCACAAATGCATAATCTACATTCTAGAGTCTAATGAACCAAATTTTGTTTCCATTCATTTGGAAATTAATATATATATTTTGATAAAATTTTCCTCTACAATAATACATGCGAAGAATATATCATGCACTTTTACTAGACCCTAAAACTATTATCAACAAATCAATTATTTGTTGTAATTGTCACCCTTGAATCAACTAAGGATTACCCCATAATTTAGATACAATTGTTTTGTTGTTCCTCTAAATGGAACAATATTTCCATCATTTGTGAGCAACAACCATCACATAAAAATAGGGAATAATAGGGTCACCTAGGCTATAACAATGAATAAATGAATGGAAAATGACAAGTGCTAATAGGGTTGAAGGGAAGTAAAAATTGAAGGACCACAATGGAAAGATATGGAGTATAAGAATTAAGTAGGTGGCTCACATCCCATAGTGATAAAAAACATACTCTATGAAATAGTTCCTAGCCCATGGGGTCCCATAGTCATTAGGCTAGGAAAGTAGAAAATTTAAAAAACCTAAGGGAACACTACACAAAACTATAAAGTTTAACTTTATAAAGTGACTTTATTCATTACTTACACTCCATATTCATCATACTAACATTCCCTAGTTTATTGATAATTTATTGCCATTTATTATGAATATAAGTAACACAATCAATTAATTTATTCTTTTATAATTTCTACAAACATATTTTGATGATATTATAGATCAATTTGGTATTAGAGAAGTTTATTAATCCTTTGGATTTGTGGAATGTAGTGATGTTTGTATGATAATGACTAGGTTTGTAGAGAATAAAGAACCATGACCTTGTAATCTAGACATCTCTACTTGAAGGTGCAGTAAAGAGGTGAGAATGTAAAACCTCAAAAATATGAACCTCTATTTGAAAATCCTTGAGATCAACATGGAGATAGTTATGAAGAATCACAATTGAATGAGGCAACAAGAACTCAAGCCAACAATAAGAGTGCATAGGTCAATATAATTTTTTTATGGGATTAGTAGTAAGAGCTCTTGCTAAGAAATTTGGTATTGGAGGTGTTGGTATGAACCTAGGGGACCAATAGACCTTCTTAGATAAAAATCAAGAAAAAAATAGGTAAAATCTGCACATGCCCCATTTAAAAATGAAACAAAAATAAAGATAAACCATTTGTCCAAGTGAATGGTACATTTTTAGACACTTAAATCAAACAACTAGAAGTT
This sequence comes from Sequoiadendron giganteum, assembly GCA_007115665.2. Lineage (NCBI taxonomy): Eukaryota > Viridiplantae > Streptophyta > Pinopsida > Cupressales > Cupressaceae > Sequoiadendron > Sequoiadendron giganteum. Next base: position 279,167,587 of record CM021105.1, read on the forward strand.
CATCTTAGGGTGCATAATGTTAGTGAGACAAAAGATATCTTTTACACATCTTAAAATGTGAAGAAATGGTCTTTTATAGTGAGAGAATTATTTTTCATATTTTTAAAAGAAAAAATAAGTTGTTTGTGACTAGGCATGGGTAGTTTAAGGAATTAATACAAAATAATTTCTATAATATGGCACAAGAATAATTAGAAAATTAAGTGGTTGTCTCAAACATAATGATGGACAATGATAGGTCCAAATAATAGCTCATTTTTTGTTGTTTTCATATATGTTTTGAGACACTTTTAAATACACTTTCTAGATAATGCTCCTATAATATTATCCTTTCATATCTATTATGCAAACTTGAACCTAAAATATAATGATGGAAATATGGTTATAATATAATAGTATAATATGGTTTATATGAAGATATGTATGAAATTTTGATGGAATGCTATGTTTTGATTGTGATAGTTAGTCTTGTGTACATACTTTGTGAAATTAACCTTTTTGCAGCTAATGAGGAACTATGGTACGTAGTAGTTGCAGGATGAACCCACAACAAAAGGAGTCCGGGACAAAAAAATATCGGGTTCCAGATTAGGCTGAATGTGTTGATTGTTGATTAAAGGCACTTGATAAGGTTGAATGCGTGTTATTATAACTAGTTAATACACGTTGAAGAAGAGGTCTCCTTCACTTATAAGATTTTGACAAATATTTGTATTGTTACCTGATTTTAGTTTCCAGCTAAATCAGGTAAAGCTATGTTAGTTTTACAAGGTGACACAAAGGATAAATTCTACTCTGCTATGCTAATCCATATGCATAAAGAAGTTATTAAAGGACTACAAATGTATAAAAGTGAGAAAAGAGTAAAAATTGTTTGCATAAAACTATATTTTATTGATAATTTCAAGTGTATAATATCCCACACAAGCCATGGGATTAACTCCAATGCAATACAAAAACTAGTCTATACGTTTGATGAAAAGAAGAGCATATAAAAGGAAAAGGAATCCATCATTTCTTGGGTGGCGAGGATGGGCATTGATTTGTTGCATCTTCAGACAACTCCCGAGTCCTCCAAAAGGTTTCTCTTGAATGCATGCAAGAGTTTTGAAAAGTTTGTGTTAGGGCTCTGAATACTTTTTCTCATCATAAGCTATTCATTTTCAGCAAAAATATAATGTACTATCATAAGGAATTGAAGTACAGGTTGAATATCATTGCAAGATCTATTTGTCAAACATTACACCATGTGGAGTGGAATGGGCTCTCACAAAGGTTGACCCCAACATGCTATCTTTTATTTTTGAAAAGAATGAGAGTATAAAGCAATAATATATTTAACAAAAACATGGTATCCATTTACCAATTTGGAGAGAGATGCATTGAGTATAAATGAGAATCATGAATGGTAAGTAAACAAAGGATAGAGTCCTTTTATATCAACCCTAACATTAGGACAACAAGAGTGTGCACATCAAAGTCATGAGAAGAAGATTCATGAGTGGATAGACATAGCCATTTTGATAGTGCCATCATCAAGGCAACATATGACAATCATCTAAACACTTCTATGCCTACTTGAAATGAAACTGATTCAAGATATTGAAGGTAATAAAGATGCATCCTTAGGGTATTGATAGAAGGAACACTAATACTATGTATGCATAGACCTCAAGGAAAACCACATCAATAAGGATACAATGGCAGTCGCTACAGGCCTACAAATATGGTAATGAATGAGCAGTGAATTCAAAGTACATGATAGTCTATTAATCACCTGGATTTGTACTATGCATGCCCATTTTTTATTTCATTATAGCTATGGAATTGTTAGAGGGACTAAGTTGATAATTAGAGTATCTACAATGACACCTTAACACAACTATATGTATAAGTTAGAGCTCATAAAGGAAAACTTTTGATATTCAGGGTCACAGGTTATAGCATATTTCATGGAAATCATAGCAATGTACAATCTAGGATAGTCATGTACCAAGAGATAGTAAAATGAACAAAACAAAATGTGATAGTATTTTTAAAGACAATGGATAAAGATACTGTTTACATAATGGGGCAGCAGCTTTCATAGTGAGAAGTACATGTTTTCTCATAGAAAAAAATTCTAAGTGTCATTTCTATCATTTGGAGGTACAAATTTGAAGGATTTGATCACAAACCATGACATGATGAGCATGATATGGAACATGAAAATTATTTCACATCTAGGGGGGACAATCTATAGATGGTTGAAAAAGCCAGAGTCTTTCAGTCTTCATGACTGTGATGTAATGGGCAGTCTATGAAGTCTGTTACAATCACTATTTTAAGTGACAAAAGGGAAGTATTGCACAAATGAACAAAGTATTGATACAATGATATAGATGGGATATTTTTTTCATTACCAAAAAGGGATAGTCTAGAATTGATGCACTAGTCATTGGACTTTCAAGGAGGTGGCAGTCATGTGTCCCTAATATTTTTTATGGAAGGTTATAGATAGGTATGGAGGAAAGTTTCCAAGAGAAAAACATACATGGTTTTATATCATAATCAAGGATAATACCTTTCTTTTACATGTGTAATAAATTTATCGATGAATTTGATAGAGGTAGGATCTCTAGGAAGAATAATAACCTTGCTTGGAATTATCAATGTTAAGTGAAAGGTTCACAATGGGAGCTCAGTTGAAACTTCAGGGTTTTTGAATCTAAAGAGGTGTCAAATATAATAGAAGAGTCTTATAGCCAGTGAGAGTGTAGAAAATCAAATGAGATTGAAAATATTGTAAAGAGCTTTGAACCTTTTGATCCCTAAATGAGAAGGTGATGGTGTTCACAAAGGATATAAAGAATGTGTAGAGTGTTTTTTTATACCCATACTGTGCAATTGCATTGAATCATTTAGAAAACCAGTTTTGGCAACATTCTTTTTGTGAACAGTCAACTGAAATATCTCTTATTTTCAGCTGACCAAGCATCTCTTATGAAATCTCATTCATGTTATAAACTTACTATCTTATCATAGTAACAGGGAGAAAGCTCAAAGCCACTACCATGAAGTGCAGACCCAAAATAAATACAAAGAGAAACAAAAAAAGAGAAAGAAAAGTAAATCATGAAAAGCCCTCACTTTTCCACAAAACAAATACAGGCTCGAATCATCATTATGAAACCCTTGGCCTAAAAAATATGTGAGAAATGGTGGTGCTATGAAGACCTCCATTAAGTTTAAAAAAAACTTCAACCATGGCATCACACATAGCCGAAGCTAGCGATTGATAGTAGGTCAAAATTAGAAAATGCAAGTTTGAAGCCATGACCTAGGGTTCTTCTTTCATTTTTGTGTTAAAATATTTAGATTTTTTACCATGAAGGAGAAGTGTCAGATATATGGGATACAAAAATTATGAAGTAAAAAGTTCGAATGGAGGTTTTCTCTACAGGAAATGAAATAAATGACTGAAATTGCTTACCTCGAGTTTTCCTATGAGATTCTTGCTAGGATACATGGGAAATGCCTCTAAAACTACAAAAACCACCATTGAAAATCCTTTGTCCAAGCTTCAAGAAACCCTATGTGCATCGGATGAGAGTTCTCTAGAGTTTCAAGTTTGCAAAATGAAAATGCGAATACCTTTTGTCTGTGAGTTTTGCACATTAGGGTTTCCAAACCTAAGTCTTGCCGACCCTATTGGGGTATTTTAACTTTCATTTAACTTTTATCCATTGAATTAATGCTCTTGTATTATATTCATGTGTCAAGTGACTAGACATGTCCGCTCAATGACTTGTATATTTTTCTTTGTTTTTCAAAGACATAGGCTAGGTCATGCCCTTTATTTTGCATAGGATTAAATTCATTTGAAATGTAAAACCATTATGAAGTGATAATTTATAAATCACTTGAATAATTTTATTTAATTGCAAGGGATAAGAGCATGTGTTAAAGGATTGAGTCAAAAGGAGGATGTTGGGGATTAATTATAATTTGCAAACATATTGGAGGAGATTAAAGTAGTTTGTAATATGACGAGGGTATATAGGGGTTTTTACTCACTTTTTTGGAGACATTTGAAGGGAATTTAGGCCTTTTTGACCAAGTTTGGAGTTAGTTTCTTGTATCATCATAATAGACTTGGTCAAAGTTGACTATTTCAACTTTTTGGAGCTCATTTGGAAAAGTTCTAGTAGTTATTTTGAGGTTTTTTTGGAGGCATCCGAGAATAGAGTTTCTAGAACCTTTTTGGTTGGGTTTTGGAGGGAGTGGTGAGATATAGTCACTTGAGTGACTCTTTTGTAAGTTCTTTATTTATTTTTGGTACTAAGTGACTTCTAAAAGTCCTTATATAGTTTTGACATACTGTTGTAACTCAATTCTTTGGACATGGAATACATAAGATACCTTGGTTGTTTTTGGTGATGAAATTCATGCCTTCTTGTTCTTGTAGTCTTGTGCATGTTAAATTATTGATCAAGCTCTTAGTGAGATTTTATAGATTTCCTTCAAGCTTTGTCTCATAAGTTTTTCCTTTTCTACAAATGTGAGTTTATGTAGGTTACTAATTGTGTCTAAGAAATGCATGTAACTTTTCAATTGTGAAAAATATCTTCCATTTGCTAGTTTTTGTATTTTGACCCTTTAGTGAAATATTCATATAGAAACTTACTGCAATAAGCTATGCAAAATGTGTTTCCTATCAGTTTGAACCAAGTGTTTAGATTTCTAAGTTTCATAATCTATCTTAAATTTGGTGTATCACTTCACTTTAATGTTCAGTTTTTTCTGTTTCATGCATTTCCTTCTCCCTTTTCCTTTTAAATAATCAATAGTTTTTTAGGTGATAACCAGCTAGGAAGCTGACCTTCTCTGGAGGTTGTCCTATGTTTACAAGTAACCCGCAACTTTAGAGGTCTTCCCTTGTTTCTCTAAAATGCTAGGTCCTGCAACTTAGTCATGGTGCAATTTCAGTAGATAATAGTTTTGGAATGCCCAGTGGGACCAATAGCTGATTTTCAGTCTCTTTTGTCCTTATGTTACTTCTATTTTATGTGTACAATAATTGTTTCTACCTTTGGAGGCAATTTCTTTACACATCTGGAGACTCTGAGTGCAAATTTTTGGTTTCAACAGTTCAAGTGCTAATATGTTTTAGGTTTTTGAAAGAAATCTATTTTGAATGAAAAATAAATTTCAGGTATTCATGGACAACATGAGTATTCACCCCCATATCATGAAAATATTTTCCCCATGCCTTATTGTCATTCATATCAAACTCATGATACAATTGGTTTAATTACATCACAAAGAAACCAATCATTCTAGTATTCTTACCACCCACCCACCCTTGTTCAATTTTCACATCAACCTGTATATGGAAAACAATAGTCTCAACAAAGTTATCATAATGTCAACCAACATGCTTACTCACATGCCTAACCTCAGAGGGTTGAAAAAATGAGTATCAAAGATATAGTTTCTGATTTTAAAGACAAATTTTAGTGATTGAAAGACAGGAGGAGGTTGACATGCATCAAGAGGAGTTGGCCTACCGGGCATACGTTCATGAGTAGTAGATGAAGGTTCAAAGAAAAAGACATGAAGAACACCTTGCAAGAGAGATTGTTGCAAGGGAAGAAAGGATGAAGATAATGCTTGCCCAGGTTTAGAAGGTGGAGAAACAACAACCCATCACCTTTGCAAATCTGTTTTATGAAGAGCAGGTTAAGCATGTTGAGGAGCAAAGGATGGAGTGGAAAAGGAGACGACATGCAGAATGTCTTGCAAAGAAGATAGCTACAAAGGAGGAACAAGTGAGGCTTTCTCTTTCTCAAACCCAAAGGTTAGAAGCTAAAGCAAAATTTTCCATTGTTATTTTCAAACAAGCTCATATCTTGATGGATTTTCCTATTAAGGAAAGTTCTGAATACAAAATTCCAAGTTTCAAGCCTACTTAATTTTTTCTCATTCTAGACGAGTATTCAAGAATTGAAATTCCAAGTTTCAAAATTTTTTATCCTAAGGAAGAGATAGCATTTATGTCTAATGAATTTATTGTTCCTCACGAACAATCTTTAGTGAAATCTCTAGATGTAAAACAAAAGGCCTCAAAAGATGAGGATCCCCAAATCATTTCTTTTACAACTGATGAGATTTCATGCATGAAAGTAGATAGTCAGGAGGATCAGATTTCGATCAGAGAACTTGTAAGTGTAGAAAAAAATATAGATGCAAAGGAACACATGATCTTTTTTTCCCTCAAGAGTGTTTTCCTAAGGAAAATAATCCTCTTATTATTAAAAGTATTGAGACAAATGAGAATAAGTTCACCAAGATGGTTCCCAAAAAGAGGAATTAAGTGGACAACTTTTTTTTGAAATCAGAAAATATTGACCTTGGACGTGAAATTGAGGATACACTCAAAATTTTGAGATGGAACAAAAAGAAGGATTCAAGTGCTTTGAGTCTAATTTCTAAACTACTAATTTATTTTGAAAATGGTTGAGATTAAGGGGTTCAAAAGAGGGACGTACATAAATTGGTGTTGTTTTTGTCAAAAAAACATAACATAGAAACTCTTGTACAACCCTCGTACGATGAACTTATTTTTAGTGTTTTAAAAATTGCTATGGTTAGAAGTTAGCTAATATTATGTAGTTGATGCACGATTTTTTTGATAATTTTTTAATGAATATTTTATCTTTTACTAATTTTCGAAGTGGACACTTCCTAAAAAATAGAATTTTGGCCATGCTACCCCTATAAATTTTGGAAACTAATTGAATTTTTTAATTTTTTTTTTTTAAATTTGTAGAATGGAATCTAGTTCCTAAAAATGTAATTTATTTGAAAATTCGATGAATGGTTAATTTACAACGAAAAAAACACCAAATGCTATTTTTTGGAAAAAAAGAGTCATACAAACAAAATAAATTATGGATGAAAGGCTTAACATTCTTAGAAAATGAAAAAAATTACATCATTTGATAGCTAAGAGAGAACCCAACATTACCCGTGTGTTTTATTTTTTTGATATTGAACCGCATGCAATCCTGACAGTGAGCACGAACCTGATTATGTAAAAAATTGTAAAATTTGCAAAAACACATCTCTGGTCATTGAGAATTCCCTCCAAGCCTTTGGGTTGGTATTCCAAGGCAAATACCAATCCTAAGGCTTGGGTATTCCCAAAGCAAGGTATAACGTGAGCACGTTATAACGCGCTCGCGTTATATCTCAGTTTTGAAATGTTTTGTGAATGTATTTTTTGCATTTTGTGAATGCATTGACAAAACGTAAGCGCGCTATAATGTGCTCGCGTTTTGGTCTACATTGAATTTTTTTCTTCTATTTTTCTCATCTCTTTCCTCTTGTTATCTTTCAAGGAAACTATATACATGAAATAAATATTTAAGTATAAGTTGACATTTACATATGGACATTTACTTTCTTATACTTTAAGTTATATTTCATGTATATAGGCAAGATGTTTGAGAGTTCTTTCAAATCTCTAGGAATTATAATGAAAATTATAGTTTCTGGAAGATCTTAAATTTTTTAGACTTAGTCAAATTTCAATAATCAGCATGTCAAATTTCAGTAATCAGGAGGTCAAAGTTTAGTAGTCAGCAAGTTCTATCATCTTTCTCTCTCAATATCTCCTTCTCTCTACTCTTTATCTCTCCACTCCCTCTCTCTCTCCCTTCCTCCCTCTCTCCCTTATAGTTTTTGGAAGATCTCACAAATTTCAAACTTAGTCAAATTTCAATAATCCGGAGGTCAAATTTCAGTAATCAAAAAATTGTATTATTTCTCTCTCTATCTCACTCATTTTTATCCCTTACACTCTATACCTCTCTCTCACTATCTCTATCCCTTTTTTTGACTCTCTCCCTTGATCTCAAGAACTCTCTCTTTGTCTCTATCTCCTTTTCCCTCTAATTCTCTCTACCTCACTTCTCTCTCCCTCCCTCCCTCCTTCCCTCTCTACTTATCTCTATCTCCCTCCACTCTCTCTCTACCTACCTACCTCTCCCTCCATCATGCCCTATCAATATCTCTATTTATCTCTAGATAACCTCTCTCTCACCTCCCTATCTCTCCCTCCGTACTTCTCTCTCCCTCTCTTCTTCCCTATCTACTCTCTATCTCCCAATCTCTCTCTACCTACCTCTGCAATCTCTCTCTACCTACCTCTGCATCCATGAAACCTTACCACTCTCTCTCTACACCTCTCTATCTCACCTTTCTCTCCCTCCCTACCCCTCCCTCCCCCCTTATTCCCTCTCTACTTCTCTCTATCTCGCCTCTCTCTCTTCCTCTGCTTCCATCTCTACTTATCTTTATCTCCTCTATCCCTCTCTCTACCTACCTCTCCTTCCACCACTCTTTATTTCTCTCTATCTCACCTCTCTCTCCCTCACTACATATCTCTCCATCCCTCCCTCCCACTCTACTTATCTATATCTCCTCTCTCCCTCTCTACCTACTCTCCATCCATCACAATCCACCTCTCTCTTTATTACTCTCTATCTCACCTCCCACTCTCTCCATCCATACCTCTCCATCTCCTTCCCTCTCTAATCTCTACCTCCCTAATAACTCTCTACCTACCTCTCCATACATCACTCCATAACACTCTCTCTACACCTCTCTATCTTGCTTCTCTCCCTCCCTCCCTCATTCCCTCTCTACTTCTCTCTCTACCTCTCCTTCCCTCTTTAATGATCTTTATCTCCCCTATCCTTCTCTCTCTCTCTCATTAGATTTCTCCCTCCCTAAATTTTCCCCTATCTACTCTTTATCTATCCTCTCACTCCCTCTACCTCTCTCTCTCACTCTCTCTCACTCCTCCCTTACCCTATTTCTCTCTCACTCTCTCCTCTTTCTCTCACCATTCTCTCTTTCCCTCTTTGTAACTCTCTACTTTTCTATATGTCACCATTATCTCTACATATCTTTATCTCACCTATCCCTCTTTACCTCTCCCTTCCTCCCCTCTCTCACCCACCATACCTCCTTCCATATATCTCTATCTCTCTCTACTTCTCTCTATATCACCTATCCCTCTCTACCCACATATCCCTCCATCACTCCCTACTACACTCTTTCTATTGCTCTCTATCTCACCTCTCTCTCACCTCCCTCTCTCCCCATCCATACCTCTCCCTCTCCTTCCATCTATACTCTCTATATCCCTAATCCCTCTCTACCTACCTCTCCATCCATCACTCCCTACCACTCTCTCTACACCTATCTCTATTCTCTCCCTCCCTTATTCTCTCTCTACTTATCTCTACATCTCTGTCTTTCTCTAATTATCTTTATCTCCCCTAGCCATCTCTCTCTCTCTCACTAGATGTCTCTCTCCTTACCTTTTCCCCTATCTACTCTCTATCTCTCCTCTCCCTCTCTCTACCTCTATCTCTCACTCTCTCTCTCCTCCCTCACCCTCTTTCTCTCTCACTCTCTCCTCTCTATCTCACCATTCTCTCTTTCCCTCTCTATAACTCTCTCCTTCTCTATATGTCACTATTCTCTATATACTTATTTTTATCTCACATATCCCTCTTTACCTCTCCCTTCCTCCCCTCTCTCACCCACCCTCCCTCCTTCCCTCTATCTCTATCTCTCTCTACTTCTCTCTATCTCACCTATCCCTCTCTACCTATATATCCCTCTATCACTCCCTACCACACTCTCTTTACTGATCTCTATCTCACCTCTCTCTCACCTCCCTCTCTCTCCCTCCATACCGCTCCCTCCATATTTCCTTCCTTATCTATTATTTATCTCTCATATATCTCTACCTCTCCTTCCCCCTCTACTTATCTTTATCTCCTCTTTCCTTCCCAACCTCTCCCTCTCCCCAATCCCTCCCTCCCCCTCTTTCTCTCTCCCCCTATGAGGGTTGAGGGTGTAAGGTTTAGTCTTTAAGGTATAGGGTTGAGGTTATAGGGTTAAGGGTATAGGGAATAGGGTTTAGGGTTTAGGATATTAGGTATAAAGTTGAGGGTATAGGGTATAGGGATGAGGGTTTATGGTTTAAGGAATAGGGTTGAGGGTTGAGGGATAGTGTTTAGGGTTGAGGGTATAAGGTAAAGTGTATAGGGTATATGGATTATAGTTTAGGATATTGGGTATATAGTTGAGGGTATTGGGTTGAGGAAATTAGGTTTAGGGTGATGGTTTTGGTTTTAGGATTTATGTACAAGTTTGAGGGTTGAGGGTTGAGGTATAATTTTCAAGGTTGAGGGTATTAGGTTAAGTGTATAGGGTATAAGGATTAGGGTTTAGGGTGTAGGATTAAGGGTATAAGGTATATATTTAAGGCTTGAGAGTGTAGGTTTTTCCGTTTAAGTATAGGGTTGAGGGATAATGTTTATGATTTAGGGTATAAGGTTGAGGGTGTAGGGTAAAGAGATGAGGCTTGAGAGTGTAGGGTTTAGGGTTTAAGGTATAGGGTTGAGGGTTGAGGGTTTAGGGCTAAGTGTATAGGGTATAGGGATTATGGTTTAGAATAATAGGTATAGGGTTGAGGGTATAGGACTAAGTGTATAGGGTATAGAGATTAGGCTTTAGAATAATGGGTATAGGGTTGAGGGTATTGGGTTTAGGATTAAGGTTTAAGGTTTAGGGTTTAGTGTACAAGGTTGAATGTAGGGTTGGGAGATGATTTTTAGGGCTTAGGTTATAAGGTTGAGGATATAGGGTATAAGGATGAGGATTGAAGGTGTAGGGTTGAGGTATATTTTCAAGGTTGGGGATGTAGGGTTAAGTGTATATGGTATAGGGATTAGGGTTTACGATATTGGATATAGGGTTGAGGGTATTGGGTTTAGGGTACAAGGTTTAATGTAGGATTTAGTGTTTAATTATAGGGTTAAGGGTTAAGGGATAATGTTTAGGGTATAGGGTATAGGGTATAGGGATGAGGATTGATGGTGTAGGGTTTATGGTTTAAGGTATAGGGTTGAAGGTATAAGGTTAATTTTATAGGGTATAGGGATTAGGGTTTAGGATATTAGGTATAGGGTTGAGGGTATTGGGTTGAAGGTTTAAGGTTAAGTTTATGGGGTATAAGGAGTAGTGTTTAGGGGAGAGAGAGAGGGGGAGACTTGAGAGAGGGTGAAATCGGCAACTATATTGCCAATTTCATCGAATTAGCATGCTAGTGGGCCCACTGGCTTGCCAATTCGGTGAAATTGGCAACCTAACTTGCCCTGTTTAAAAAATGGGTCCAAGAAATGGGGTCTCCCAATGATGTAGGAGACCCCATTTCTTGGACCCATTTTTTCAAAACAGGCCACTACATTAACAATTTCATGGAATTGGCAAGCCAATGGGATCACTAGCTTGGCAATTTGGTCAAATTGGTAACCTAACTTGCCTTATTTGAAAAAATGGGGTCTCCTAGTGATTTACATCATCAAGAGACCCCATTTCTTGGACTCATGTTTTTCAAAACAAGTCACTACATTATCGATTTCATCGAATAAGCAAGCCAATGGGCCCGCTAGCTTGGCAATTTAGTGAAATTGGCAACCTAACTTGTCTGTTCGAAAAAATGGGTCCAAGAAATGGGGTCTCCTAGTGATTTACATCATTGGGAGACCCCCTTTCTTGGACCCATTTGGCCTGTTTGAAAAAATGGGTCCAAGAAATGGGGTCTCTCGGTGATTTTGGCAATTTGGAGAAATTGGCAATGTAGTGGCCTGTTTGAAAAAATGGGTTCAAGAAATGGGGTCTCCTAGTGATGTAAATCACTGGGAGACCCCATTTCTTGGACCCATTTTTTCAAACAAGCCACTACATTGCTCATTTCACTGAATTGGCAAGCCAGTGGGCCCACTAGCTTGGCAATTCAATGAAATTGGCAACCTAACTTGCCTATTTGAAAAAATGGATCCAAGAAACGGGGTCTCCTGGTGATTTACATCAAAGGGAGACCCCATTTCTTGGACCCATTTTTTTCAAACAAGCCTCTACATTTCCAATTTCACTGAATTGGCAAGCCAGTGTGCCCACTAGCTTGCCAATTTGGTGAAATTGACAATCTAACTTGTCCTATTTTAAAAAATGGGTCCAAGAATTTCTCCTAGTGATTTACATCACTGGCAGACCCCATTTCTTGAACCCATTTTTTCAAACAGGCCACTACATTGCCAATTTCACCAAATTGGCAAGCGAGTGGGCCCACTAGCTTGGCAATTCGGTGAAATTAACAACCTAACTTGCCTATTTGAAAAAATGGGTCCAAGAAATGGGGTCTCCCAGTGATGTAAATCACTGAGAGACCCCATTTCTTGGACCCATTCTTTCAAACAGGCCACTACATTACTAATTTCACTGAATTGGAAAGCTAGGGTAGAAGATTTAAGGGTTTAAGAGTAGAGGGGAGAGAGATATAAGGAGTGAGTGAGTGAGAGAAAGAGACTTGAGAGAGGGAGAGGAGGTAGGAGGGAGAGACTTGAAAGAAAGAGAGAGAGGGAGGGAGTGGGAGAGAGATAGAGGGTAGAGGGTTTAAGGGTTAAGTGTTTAGGGTTTATGATTAAGGGTAGAGGGTTGAGGATTAAGGGTTTAAGGGTAAAGGATAGAGGGTAGAGGGGAGAGAGATAGATAGAGTGAGTGAGTGAGAGAGAGAGAATTGAGAGAGAGGGATGGGTAGGAGAGAGATACTTGAGAGAGTTTGAGTGAGGGAATGGGAGAGAGATAGAGGGTTTAAGGGTTAAGTGTTTAGGGTTTAGGGTTAAGGGTAGAGGGGAGAGAGATAAAGGGAGTGACTGAGAGAGAGACCTGAGAGAGGGAGAGTGGGTAGGAGGGAGAGGGTTGAGAGAGAGAGAGTGAGGGAGGGAGTGGGAGAGATATAGAGTGAGGGAGGGTTAAGGGTAGAGGGTAGAGGGGAGAGAGATAGAGGGAGTGAGAGAGAGAGAGAGACCTGAGAGAGGGAGACGGGGTAGTAGGTAGAGACTTGAGAGAGAGAGATGGAGGTTGTGGGAGAGAGATAGAGGGAGGGCAGGTTAAGGGTAGAGGGTAGATGGTTTAAGGTTTTAGGGTTTAAGGGTTTAGTATTTAGGATTAAGGGTAGAAGGGAGAGAGATAGAGGGAGTGACTGAGAGAGAGAGACCTAAGAGAGGGAGATGGGTTAGGAGGGAGAGGTTTGAGAGAGATAGATGGAAGGAGGGAGTGGGAGAGAGATAGAGGGAGGGAGGGTTTAGGGTTTAAGGGTAAGGGTTAAGGGTTTAAGGGTTAAGGGTAGAGGGGAGAGATAGAGGGATTGATTGAGTGAGAGAGAGACCTAAGAGAGGGAGAGGCAAAAGGAGGAGAGACTTGAGAGAGAGAGGGAGGGAGTGGGAGAGAGATAGAGGGAGGGAGGGTTTAAGGGTTTAGTGTTTAAGGGTTAAGGGTTTAGGGTTTATGGTTAAGGGTAGAAGGGATAGAGATAGAGGGAGTGACTGAGAGAGAGATACCTAAGAGAGGGAGAGGGGGAAAGAGGGAGAGATTTGAGAGAGAGAGGGAGTAGGAGAGAGATAGAGGGTAGAGGGTTTAAGGTAGAGGGGAGAGATATAGGAGTGAGTGAGAGAGATACTTGAGAGGGGGAGAGGAGGTAGCAGGGAGAGAATTGAGAGAGAGAGGGAGGGGAGACATAGAGACTCTCCCTCATACCCCCTCTCTCTTTCAAAACTCTCCCTCCTACCCCATCACCCTCTCAAGCATCTCTCACTAACTCACTCCCTCTATCTCTTTCACCTCTACCCTTAACCCTAAACCCTAAAACCTTATCCCTTAAAAACTACACCCTTAAACCCTCTACCCTCTATTTTTCTCCCACTCACTCGCTCCCTATCTCTCTCTCAAGTATCTCCCTCCTACCCCCTCTCCCTCTCTCACCTCTCTCTCCCACTCACTCACTCCTTTTATCGCTATCCCCTCTACCTTTAACCCTTAATCCTCTACCCTATACCCTAAACCCTTTGCCTTCTATGTCTCTCCCATTCCCTCCCTCTCTCTCTCACTCACTCCATCTATCATTCTCCCCTCTACCCTTAACCCTTAAACCCTAAACCCTTAAATACTCTACCCTCTACCTCTCTCCCACTCCCTCTCCCTCTCTCTCTCTCAAGTCTCTCCCTCTTACCCCCTCTCCCTCTCTCAGGTCTGTCTCTCACGCATTCCCTCTATCTATCTACGCTCTACCCTTAACCTTAAATACTTTACCCTTAAAACCTCTACCCTCTATCTGTCTCCAACTCCCTCCCTCCCTCTCTCTCAAGTCTCTCTCACTCACTCACTCCTATGTATCTCCCCTCTACCCTTAACCCTTTACCCTCTACCCTACACCATATAACCTTAAATCTCTACCCTCTATCTCTCTCCCACTCCCTCCCTCTCTCTCACTCACTCCCTCTTTCTCTCCTCTCTACCCTTAACCCTAAACCCTCTACCCTCTATCTCTCCTCTCTACCCT
>CM021105.1:279182683-279257157 GCA_007115665.2 Sequoiadendron giganteum
TCTACCTCCTACCCCCTCTCCCTTTCTCAGGTCTCTCTCTCGCTCACTCCCTCTATCTCTCTCCCATATACCCTTAACCCTCTACCTTATACATTGGATCTTCAACCCTCATCTATCTCTATCCCTCCCTCCTCTTCTCTAATTCTCTCTATCTCACTTCTCCCTCCATATATCCCTTCCTCCAATCCCTACCTCTCTTCCTAAACCCTTAACCCTATACCCTCAACCCTTAAACCCTTAAACACTCAACCCTAAACCCTTAACCCTTAACCATTAAATGCTTTACCCTCTACCCTCAACCCTTAAACCCTTAAACTCAAGTAAAATATCTACCCTAATCCCTGAACCCTCTACCCTCTACCATATACATTAGACCCTCAACCCTAATACTTCAACCTATACCCGCAAACCTATACCTCAAACTACATTCCCAATTTCACTGAATTGGCAAGCTAGGGTAGAGGGTTTAAGGGTTAAGGGTAGAGATTCGAGGATTAGGGTTAGAGGGAAAAGAGATAGAAGGAGTGAGTGAGTGAGAGACTTGAGAGAGGGAGAGGGGGTAGGAGGGAGATAATTTAGAGAGATAGAGGGTTAAGAGTAGAGGGTTTTGGGTTTAAGGGTTTAGGGTTTAGGGTAGAGGGTTACAGGTAGAGGGTAGAGAGATAGGAGTGAGTGAGTGAGATACTTGAGAGAGTGAGAGGGGGTAGGAGGGAGAGAATTGAGAGAGATAGATGGTAGAGGTTTAAGAGTAGAGGTCTTCGGGTTTAAGGGTTTCAGGTTTAAGGGCTTAGGTTTTAAGGGTTAAGGGTTTAGGGTTTAGGGTTAAGGGTAGAGGGGAGAGAGATAGAGGGAGTGAGTGTGTGAGAGAGAGACCTGAGAGAGGGAGAGGGGTAGGATTTATAGACTTGGGAGAGAGAGAGATAGAGAGGGAGAGAGAGTGGGAGAGAGACTTGATAAAGGGAGAGGGGGTAAGAGGGAGATACTTGATAGAGATAAAGGGTAGAGGGTTAAGAGTAGAGGATTTAAGGTTTTAGGTTTTAAGGGTTAAGGGTTTAGTTCTTAGGGTTAAGGGTAGATGGGAGAGAGATAGAGGGAGTGAATGAGAGTGAGAGACCTACAAGAGGGAGAGGGAGTGGGAGGTAGAGAATTGTGAGAGAGAGAGAGGTATGAGTGGGAGAGAGATGGAGGGTAGAGAGAGAGAGTTCTCTAGCTAGGGTGGGAGGGAGAATTGAGAAGATGGGGAGGGGTGGGAGAGAGAGACATGAAAGAGAGAGAGTTTTATCTACTTAGGGTGGGAGGGAGAGACTTGAGAGAGGGGAGGGGGTGGGAGGGATAGAGTTGAAAGAGAGGTAGACATGGAGAGAGAGAGGGGGAGAGAGAGAGTTATGTAGTTAGGTTGGGATTGAGAGACTTAAGAGATGGAGAAGGGGTGGGAAAGGGAGACCAAAGAGAGAGAGAGATGGAGTTATCTAGTTAGGGTGGGAGGGAGAGACTTGGGAGAGGGAGAAGGGTTGGGAGAGAGAGACCTGAGGTATAGGGGAGAGAGAGAGAGAGAGTTATATAGTTAGGGTGGGAGGGAAAGACCTGGGATATGGAGAGGGGTTGGGAGGGAGAGAGAGAGAGAGAGAGGGAGAGGGAAAAATAGGGAGTGGGAGATAGATAGAGACAAAGAGATAGATATGGAGAAATACTGAGGTGTGAGGGAGAAACCAAAGAGAGTGTGTGTATGTGTTTTGTAGTTAGCATGTGGAGAGAGACTGAGAGAGGGAGGGGTGGGAGGGATAGAATTGAGAGAGGTGTGGGGTGGGAGGGAGAGAATTGAGAGAAGGGAAGGGGTTGGGAGGGATAGAATTGAGAGAGAGGGAGGGGTGGGAGGGATAGAATTGAGAGAGAAGGAGAGGTAGAGAGGGAGATAGAAGGAGGGAGAGAGAGAGAGAGTTCTCTAGCTAGGGTGGGAGGGAGAGACTTAAGAAAGGGAGAGAGATACCTGAGAGAGAGAGAGAGTTCTATAATTAGGGTGGGAGGGAGAGACTTGAGAAAGGGAGAGGATTTTGGAGAGGGAGAGGGGGTGGCAAAGAGAGAACTGAGATATAGGGGTTAAGAGGAAGAGAGAGATTCTCTAGTTAGGGTGGGAGGGAGAGACTTGAGAGAGGGAGAGAGGGTGGGAGGGAAAGAACTATGAGAGAGGGAGTGGGGGAGGAAGTGGGAGAGAGAGAGGGGGGGTGAGGGAGAGAACTTAGAGAGAGAAAAATAGAGTGTGTGTGTTCTCTAGTTAGGGTGGGAGGGAGATAATTGAGAAGAGGGGAAGGGGGTGGGAGGGAGAGACCTAAGAGAGAGAGATAGAGGGAGAGAGAGATAAACCTAATAGAGAGATGGGGTGGGAGGGATATACCTTAGAGAGAGGGGGAGAGAGGGGGGTTGGACCTAAAGCCTAACCCATAAACCATAAAGCCTAAATAAAAGAGAGAGATGGAGAAGGGAGAGAGTGTGTAAGAGGGAGAAACACAAAGGGAAGGAGGAAGGTTGGAAGATTAAGAGATAGGGAGAGGTAGATATGGAGATAGGTAGAGAGAAGTATATAAGGAAGTAGAGATAGAGAGGGGGAGGAGGGAGGAAGAGAGATAGAAGTAGAGAGGGGAAGAGTGAGGGATAGAGTGAGAGAGAAGTGTGATAAAGAGAATGAGAGAGAGAGAGAGGAGGGAAGGAGGAGGGTAGAGAGATTGAGAGAGGAGGGAGGGTGCGAGATAGGTAGAGAGGGATAGGTTAGATAGAGAAAAGTAGAGAGGGAAGTTGGGATGAAGGAAGAGGGAGAGAGGAGGGAGGGAGAGAGAGAGAGGTAGAGAGGGATAGGTTAGATAGATTGAAGTAGGGATGGAATGTGGGTGGGAGGAAGGAAGAGAGATAGGGGAGATAGAGAAAATTAGAGGAAAGGAGGGAAGGTGGGAAGGAGGAAAGGAGGGAGGGATGGAGGGGGAGAGAGAGGCTAGATAGATAGAAGTATAGAGGGAAGGAGAGAGTGTGTGTGAGAGGTCTAGAGAATAAGGGATCAAAAATGAGTGAGATAGAGAGAGAAAGATGATACAACTTGCTGATTATTGTAAATTGACATGCTGATTATTGTAAATTGACATGTTGATTACTGTAATTTGACTAAGTCTCAAATTTTTTAGATCTTCCAAAAACTAGAATTTCCATTGTAACTCCTAGAGATTTGAAACCACTCTCAAACATCTTGCATTTATACATGAAATATAACTTAAAGTATAAGAAAGTAAATTTCCATATGGAAATGTCAATTTATAGCGTGCTTGGCTTTTGGAAATGTTTTTTTAATTTCAAAAAATGCATAGTTTTTGAACTCAAAATGCATGCATTTTTTGAAATTTAAACCATAATGTGATCGCGTTTTACTATAATGCGTTCACGTTTTTGCTATTTTGGGATGAAAAATTAAATTGTCCACAAATTGGCTACCCATTTCCATGCACCTGCCCATGATGAGGATTTGTCTTGGGATGAATTGGAGGCTTTCGTTTCAAGCTTGGATAATAAACAGTCTTCTAATGAAGAGCATCAACTAAATATCAATATCTCAAGTGAAATAGAGCCTGGACCTCAAACCCTTACTGATTTACTTGATGAGCTTCTTGGTTTTTTTAATGAGGTTGAAGAACCATGCTTGTACTAACACCATTATCAAGTGTTAGACAGCAAGAGGATGAGATACATTTGAACAAGGTGTTGTTCCACAGAAGAACACATGAGGACAACCTTGTTTCCAGAAGTGAAGAGAATAGCTTGTATGAAGATGTTAGCCAACTTGAGCAAGGTGAGAATCTAGAGCAGCTTTTCCAAGGCATGGTTGTTGATATTCATGTACATATCCCAGAAGAAAATCATGAAATAGGACATGTTATTCTTGAGAAAGATAATGAAAGGTTTGATGTTGACATTTTTTCAAGCATTATTGAAATTTTTTTCTCAAATCTTGATGGTAAATCATTTTTTCTCAAATCTGAAAGTTGTGAAAAACTTAATGAAATAGAAAAATCTGGCATTATTGCATTGGAATATTATGAGTTAACTCATTCTAACCAACATGAGATGGTACTTGAAGAATCAACTCATAAGGTTGAAACCAACAAGGAGAGTTCCAAGTTTTTTCATTCAAGGGGTTGTCTAATGAGATATTTGACCAGTTTCGAGGCTACTGAAGTATTAGATATCTTGCTTGCACCCAAGCATATAGGTATATCTAAGGAAGAGCATAATCAAGTTACCTATCTACCTCAGGACAAGAATGTTTACATTCCATATGAAAAGGTTAGTTGTTATGCCTTGCATAACCACCCCATCTTTTGCCTTGGTCAAAATGGGTCCCCCTTTGTTATTTTTGTACTTAGTTGTTTTTTGGAAACAAAGTTTGGAGTCTAGTTTTTCCAATACTTTGTTTTTCTTTGGTTTCTATGTCGGAATCAGAACCGGAACTGAATCGGGTTCTGAAATTTTTTTTTAAACTTGTTTTGGTTTCCATCCCGATGGTCTTTTCTTTATGTCTTTTGTTTTGTCTTTAGCGGACCCAGAGCCAGAGTGGGGGTTAACTTACTCTTTACCAAAAATTGCAAAATCATAATCAACTCCGCCCCCACCTCCGCTATTTTGACTTTTGGTTTTGGTCTTTGTCTTTTTGTTTAGTTTTGTTATGTCGGTTTTTTGTTTTGCTTTTTGTGTTTGGTTTTATTTTATGTTTAGTTGGTGGACCCGGAACCAAAATTGGAATGAAGTTTGGAAATTTCACAAAAAGTTTCGAATCAGTTTTTATTTTAGATCCACCCCACCGTTTTTAGATCGTTGACTTTTTGAATGAAGTCACACTGTTGTGAAGTGTTGGTTCACTTTCAGTTCCGACTCTGCCTTAACTGCATGTCAATACATTAATGATAGTTGGTTGTGTAGGTAGAAATCTTCATTTTTATCTTCATATAAGGGTTAAACGAGTCATTATTATCATTATTAAGAGATTGAAGAGCACGAAAGAGCAACGACAGAGTTCGTTTGAGTGAAAAGATTGAAGGAGGAGAAGATTGTTGTGAACGGATCAGCTCAGAAGGTTAGCTGTGTTCTTGTGTAGTCGAGGTAGGTTTTCTTATTATTATTCTTCATTTTATTTACTGTTGCGTGTTTTGTATATACATTTTCTCGTACTCTGAATCATGTCATTTTCAAGTGATTTTTATGTTTCTTGGCGTGCTTGTTTGTTTGGGTCTTGTTTTATTTTGTTTGTCTGGTTGTTTCCTCATTTTTGTTTGCTTTTATTTTTAGTTCTTTTTGTTTTAGGGCATGGTCGCTTTCACCCTTTAGTCGTGATTGCGTCGTGTTGTTTTGGATTTGTAGTGAGTTAGATTAAGTTTTGGTTTTAAATGGTGTTTTGTTAGATTAGAAGTTTACAGTGAGGTAGATTAGAGATTTATAGTGAGAGTTTTACAGTGAGTTAGGGTAAATTGATTCATCGTTTTTACTTAGGGTTTCGTCACGTTTTGCATTTTGATAAATGGAAGGGTTTAAAATCCGTGTCCTAGTTTTTATTGTGTTTATTAGATTCGGGTTTCATTGGTCTCCGTAAACACTTTTAAAATGATTAAAATATGATATCTTAGGATTTAGTAGTTCCCCATGGTCATATGAGTAAAGTGTTTTAAAGATTTTCTTTTCATCTAATACGACCTTGGTTTTAGTCATGGAGTTATAGGTTAAATTGATAAAAAACTTGATGATGTCATGGTCAACCTAGGCGGAGACGAGATCGGAATTGATCTTGAACTTGAGAATTCGGTTTTGCGAAAGGTATCGATTCCATGTTTCATCCCATGTCCGATTCCGCGCATAATGAGAAAATCTTCCTTCAAAATAATGATGACTAAATCGGAAGCGGAGGCGGAGTGGAAAAAGAATATGAAAAAATGAAATTTTGAAGAAAACCAAATCCGCTTCCCATTCCGATCCCGATTCCAATAACCTCCCCGATTTCGACTCTGAGCCCATTCATTGTTAGTGAAATTTCTATATCGGTTTTTGTTCCGAGTCCAGTAGTGTTGTAAAAAGAGATTAGTTTAGGTTGTGTTTCTGCCTGGTTCCACCCCCAGTGCATATATGAAAGGTGGGGTTTTAAAGTATGTTTGCTATTAATATCTAAAGATCTAATTAGATGTTTTGCTTGCAGGAAAGTTGAAAGATGTTAGGAACATTTGGGGAAGCTGTTGTGAGAAGCTAGCCTGCAGAAACATCAAAGGTAGCATCAAAACCAAAGAAGTTAAAGCTAGAACAACTGCCTTATACATTAAGGTATAATCATAGGAGTCCGGTTGTGAAGGTGAGAAAGGTGGAATCAGATTGGTCAGATATCACTGACACCAATTTAGGTCAATACAATTTTGAAGAGTGGTATTCAGAAGCGTTTGATAAGGATATTACATTGACTACATAAAGAATTGTTAGCTTTGGGTTAGCTCATATCACTTTATTTCATTTATCTATCCAGTGCCTGGAGTTAATCATGACAGTAGCCAGTGCTTACAATCCTGCTACAAGACTATGCATGGATTCACAAGACAATGTGATTATTAATCTCACTCCTTAAGCATTTCAGAGTATATTTAATGTTCCAGATCCAAAGAATTTGGTGCAATTAAATGAGGCAGAGGCCTTGGAGCAATATAGTAGGTATAAGGGAATGAATAAATCTCACTTGAACAAGAAGTGGTTGAAGACAAAAAAGAAATCTCTAACCAAGCTTGCAGATCAGCCAAAGAGGGTAGATTTCTATGAAGAGGTAGCAAGGTTGATTGTGATGTTGTCTAGGGTGTTTGGAAAGAGGGATGCATTTTACTTCAAGGAGTGGATGTTTCCTTTTATTTAGACTATCTTGAAAGGAGAACAATAGTTTGATTGGTCAATGATTGTCTCTGATGCCATACATGATCAGTTAACCAGGATTAGCGAAACCAAGTGTTTCTTTATGACCTCTTACATTGTTTATGCAACAACAAGAGTGGGTGTTTTCCCAAGTTTGAATAGAGTGGGCGTAATCGGAGCCTTGGATGGAAAAAAGAAGGCATGGGAGCACTATGATCAATTATCTCTTCAGGTTGCTGAGACTCATTTCAGAAGAGTCAATGATGCATTTTTATATGTGGTCATCAATCAATTAAATGGAGATGCAGGATACAGGTTAGGCCAAGAAGCCATGGCGTTCATTGCTGAATGGGGATGTTGGTACATCCAATACCCCAAATTTACATACTTTAGGTTATTTGGTTTTGAAGGCCATCCACATTTACTTCCAAGGTGTTGTAGTAACAAGCTAGTGCTAACGAAGTTTGTATATCAAGCTATTGGAGTTAATGCTCGGTTTGGGATTAAGCATAAAACTAGATGTCATAAATTTCCCATGAAGTTGGGTGAATATAGCTGTCAACACTTGAAGGGAGCAAAGGTGGTTTGTAATGAGTTGATATAGTTGAAATTGGGATTGTATATAGCTCGTAAGTATTTTGATCCGAAGAAGAAGATGTATGCCTTATTACCTTCAGTGTTCACTAGATATTTTAATTTGTTAGAGGACTTTTGGAGTGATTGGCAAGATGAGTATGACTTGAGAAAGAAGAATTATGAAAGATTATCGGTCTCACTCATGTCAGAGCTTGGTATTAAAGAAAACATTCTTGAAACTTTGGTGGATCATGGAATGGTGTTGGATCCATCCTATGAAGCATTGAATATTGGCACCAAGAACTTGGATTCAATTGATTGGGATGCTGAAGAAACAATTGATATTAAGAAAATTTGAAGGACAGTGTTGGATAGAAGTGTGCAATGGTTAGTACTGAAAACTCAAGCTTCTCAAGGACCAGTTCTTAAAAAGGGTAAAGGATACAAGAGAATTAAGAGAAAGACACCTCCCAAAGAGCCATTAGAATTCCTTCCTCCGGACATTGAAGAAATAGAACTTGAGGTGGTAGATGATGGAGAGGAAACACAAGAAAGATATATTCTAGTGGGATATGTTGTTTCATCACCTACATTAGGAAACAACAGGAAGAAGAAGCAGAAGATGAAAAACTTAAGACTTTGGAGGTAGAAAGGTTAGAAAGGGAAAAGCTAGAAGCCTTAGAAAAAGAGAAATTGGAAAGGGAGGCTCTAGAAAGGGAAGCTTTAGAAAAGGAAGAAATAGAAAGAGAAAGAATAGAGAAGGAAGAATTAGAAAAGGAAAGGTTGGAAAAGAAAAGAGTAGAGAGAAATCAATTGGAGGAAGAGAGGTTGAGGAAAGACGAAGAAGATAAGAAAATACAAGAATAGAAGGATAGAGAAGAGGCTGAAGGACTAGTGCAAATTCATACACTACAAGAACAAAAAGAGAAAGCAAGGGTTGAATCCCAATCTCAAGTGAGTATGCAGCCACCTTCTACAGTTATTGCTCCCTCTTCCTCTACGATGACTACTGCTCCAAGTGCTCCTACATGGCTAAAACTGGACTTACAAAAGAGGGTAGTAATACCTTCACAACCTCTCAATTGGGAGGACATGATGAAAGGAATTGAGCAGAAGAGGCCTAAAAGGAAGGCTAAGATTCTACATTCTACCCGACTCACAAACAAAGGAGAAATTGTTGCTGAATGTGCCATGCCAATGACAGGAAAGGAGGTAGGGGACATGCAGCTAACATATTATCAGCTGAGTACGGTCAATTTGGGAAGACCCACTAGAAATCAGAAAATGAATTTGATTGATGTGGTGGCTTCAACGACCAAGTCAAGAATGATCAAGGACAAGAAAAAGAAGGATGAGCTTAAAGCTCAATTAGATCAACTACATTCATTCTTGAAGAGTGTCTCCTCTCCAAGATCACAACAGGTAGTAGCCATTGAGACTCCTATTTTGTTAAGCAAAAATGAGGTAGATGATTTGGTGCAAGTAAAAGGCAAAGCGGAGATGGTAGACCGATGGGTAGACAAGCTAAACCGAGAGGTGGGTGAAGTTTTGGTAGAAGGTTTTGAAGCCTACAAGGACACAAAAGGGTTAGTAAAAGAAATGTATCAATACATTGAGACATCAGAGAAACAAGGAGAAGAGTATAAGGAATATAGTTAGAAGTTAGAAAAGGTGAATGAATTGCATCTAACAACTCTTTTGGAACAATCCATACTTGAGGAAGATAACAAGGATTTTGTGGAGAAAACTTCTCGTATACTCCAGTTTAGGATTGATTTTTTGTGTAAGCATAAGAATGAAATTCAAGAGACTGTTAATAATTTGACTGAGCAATTGGAGGAGTTAGAAGTAGTTATTGCCATTATCGTAGATGTAAATGCATTTACAAAAGAGGGCATGCCTTTGAATCAAATAAAGGAAAAATGGGATGAAAGATTCAAAGGACATATGCAAAAAGAAGATGATGGCAGAGAGTTGATGTTAGATTGGTTAGTAGAGGTCAAAGAAGAGATAAAATTTGTTGGAAGAGAATTGACAAAGGTGAAAAGTATGAGGGATTTTGCTGCAGCCGAGTTGGATTGGATCAAATTTGAAGATCACTGGATTGATGGGCCAGAGATGGATACTTTACAACAAGTCTTCACCAGCTATGATGAGTTCATGGCAGATCTAGCTTCATAGGTGTGAATCCTTGCATGCATGATTTTTATCTTCCTTGCATGTTGCATGCATACAACACTGGCAGTCTTGGGGGCACATGACTTCTTTTCTTTTCTTCTATCTTCTATTTTTAGTTAAACTGAAAGTCTAATCTAGGAACTCAAGATCAAATTGATCTGAGTTTCCAAGAAAAAAGTTGTTCCTAAAAAGGTGGATAGCCTAAAATAGAAGTGAAGTTCAAACTTTTTGTATATATAAAAATACCAGATGGGTATCATATTGTAAAGGTCGTCTAATTGAGTATAGAATTGGCTTACCTAATGCTAGGAGATAAAATTTTGTAGAGTTTTTACAGAGATACTTTGTACTTGATCCTTTTATAGTTAATAGAATTTACAAGGGGGAGGATCAACCCATGTCCATTCCCCAGCCATAGTTCAAAATGTGCAGAATGAACAAACTATTCAACTCACAAGCGAGGTAGAGACTCTCAAGAAGACACTCTCTCAGATGTCAAATGACATGGCACAACTTAGGAAAAACCCTTCCCATAGTCAAAAACTAGAATTACAACAATCAGGGAGGTTATAACAATCAGGGCAATTACTCTAATCAGAACACAAATAGGAACTTCCAGGGTCAAAACTCCTTAAATCAAAATGATCAAAATTAGAATAGAGGATATAATCAGAGGTTCAATAACAACAACAAAAATAATAGGTAGTGGAATACTGGACCTAACAATGGGGGAGTTCCTCATAATTATCAAGCAGGTGAAGAAAGACCTCATACTGCTAATGTTGTTGATTTGAATTTTATGACCAATTGGTGTAGGCTGCATGATACATCAACACATTCTGAGGTCAATTGCCCAGAAATGGAGAAACTTGTGAAAATTGCACAAGCTGATGCCCATCCTCCAGCAGGAAATTCCAATCCGGATAATGGGCCACTCGACACTGCTATGACTTATGAAACCATTGAAGAGAAATATCAATTCCCTATGCAAGGGGATAATGAGCTAGAAGAAGATGTATATGATGCTCAAGCTTTCCAATCTAAGGGTGGTCACTTTCTAAGAAATCAGAATAAGGAGCCATTCACTACATCTGCACCCCCAAATAATATGGTTCCCCCAAATTAGAATGCAGATAACAATCCACCTCCACCAAAGGGACCTTCTAATTCTCAGAATAGGGGTAATCAACCTTCTTTTCATAAGTATCAAGTTAGGAATGATTTTGAGTTTGACTTTGTTGTAGAACTACAAAGACAGAAGACATCACTGTCATTCTTTGATATCATGAAGTGGTGCCCAACTCAACGGGAGGTGGTATTAAAGGCTTTGGAAGAGGCAGATCGCTTAAAAGGGAAAGGTAAAGTGACTCTCACAAAGGAAACAAATGCATCTATGTATAAAGGTAAGACCAGTACCCCACCTTTCCTTTTAAGTTTGAGAATATTTGGAAAGAACCTACACAATTGCTTATTAGATTCTGGAGCATCAGAGAATGTCATGCCGTTTTTGATTTGTAAGAAGTTAGGATTGAGTCCTATTCCAACCAATAAAAAGGTGATTTAGTTGGATAAAACTGAAGTCAATGTTGCAGGTGAGTTGAAGAACATGCATGTTCAGGTTGGATCAGATCCAAGGATCCAGACCTATATAGATATTCAAGTAGCTGATATCCCAGAAACTTATGGTATGCTCCTAAGTCGAGAACTGATGAAAAGCATAAGGGGATATCTATCCTTGGATTTCTCACACATGTGGTTACCATGGAAAGGGGTTGCCACACAGATAAGAATTGAGAGTGAACCTAGGCTCAAACATATGATTATAGAATATGATGTTGCAAATGAGGTAGCATTCTTTGAAACTGAGATAGGTGTTTACAGACAAGAGGAAGTTCTTACATTGTCTGTAATCAGTCCTGATGATATTTTGCCTTTAGAGCATAGTGATTTGATGATCTGCATCAACCAACAGGTTCTCATAAGGAAATTGCAACAAGATAGGCTTGTTTTAGGAGAAGAAACTGATTTGAGTAGTTTATTACTCCCTAATTGGTGCAAAATTCACTATCACAACCATTCGGAGTTGACATGTCAGTCATGCCTAGATATTCTAGGTCATATAGATCAGCCACAACAAAAGTACCAAGAGGAATCTGAGACTCCCATCAATGAGTTCTCTTTCAAAGTTAAGGATGCTACCATTCTAACTCAGCTTAACCCTTCTCAGAAGGAAAATTCCCCATCAGTAGAGCAGACGTCGATTTTATGTTATGAAATTCAAGAAGAGAATGAGGTAACACAGTGCCTTTTCAATCCACCTGCCCCAGATGCTTTACCAATGCCAAAAGAGTTGATGAAAGATGAATTGGATGGTAAATAAACCCAAGGAATCATTCAGGAGGTAGTTTTTGAACAAATTGAGGACCTAGGAAAATCTTTAACTGAGCCTCTCCCCAACACAAATTCTGACAAACAACAAAAGTCCAAGCCGCCACACATCTCAAGTGAGTCCTTCCCTATTGCTTCTAAAAAGAAAGAACCCCCAGTTAAAGACCAGTTATGGACTCTTAAATTTGATGGTTCTAAATCTAAAGCAGGAAGTGGAGCAGGGATTGAACTAACCAATCCGAAAGGAGAAACTTATTTTGCTTCTTATAGATTGTAGTTTGGTTACACTAACAATGTGGCTAAATATGAGGCACTTGCAAGAGGACTTATGTTTGCTCATAAGAAGAAGGTAACTGCTCTTATAGTGATGGGAGATTTTGAGGTGATTGTGAAATAGGTATGTAATCAATACACATGCCATAACAAAAGATTGGCTGCATATAGAAATAGGGTCTAGAATTTAATAGAAGATTTTGATGCCTTTGAGATTACTCTCATCCCAAGGGAAGCAAATCAAATTACAGATGCTCTTGGTGTTGCTGCTAGTACATTAGAGCCTATGCAAGACTCAAATCTGAAGAGGTTTTCAGTAGAGTTGATTTCAGTCCCAACTATTCCTGATAATGTCAAACACTTTTAGGTATTTAATAATGATCAACATATATTGGCCTTTTTGGTAAATTCTGATGTTTTTGAGGGGCAGATAATTGATGATTCTGACAGAGATTAGGGATACTGGAATCAAGAAGGTGACAATCCAAAAGGAATATTGGATTTAAAGAGCAATAATATTCCTAAAGGATGATAGCATTAGAAATAATATTTGATTCGGATCCACAAGCTTATCAAAGAGTGCCTACAGAGTGAGGGAGGTAAGTATGAACAATTTAATTTGACTCACTCAGGCCCAGAAAGGAACATTCTTATTGGGAAGACCTGCCCTCAAGAAATAAAGGATGAGATAATTAAGGTCTTGAAGCAAAAGATTCAAGCAATTGCTTGGAGCTATGATGACTTGAATTTTTTTGATACATCTGTGATCACACATACAATTCCTCTCAAGCCAGAAGCTAAGCCATTTCGCCAAAGGCAACACTCAGTCAATGAATTAATTGAGCCTTTGATTTAGAAAGAAGTGCAAAAGCTTTTGGCTGCAAGAATAATCTTTCCAATTAGACACTCTACTTGGGTGGCTAATCTAGTTCCTGTAAGGAAAAATAATGGTGAAATAAGGTTATGTGTGGACTTTAGGAATTTAAACAAGGCCTCTAAGAAGGAAAACTATCCATTACCTTCCCTTGATGAAGTATTGCAAAAGGTCAATGGATCTCAGATGATGTCTTTCTTGGATGGGTATTCAGGATATAATCAGGTCCTTGTAAGTCATGAGGATAGGATGAAAATTGCTTTCACTACGAAGTGGGGAACGTTTGCCTATAGGAGAATGCCTTTTGGTCTTATTTATGCTGGTGCTACTTTTCAAAGAGCAATGGATGTAGCATTTAAATATTTGATAGGGAAATGTATAATCATCTATGTTGATGATCTGACCATCTTTTGTAAAAATAGAGAAGATCATGCTGCTGACTTAGAAAAGGTGTTGAAAAAGTGTATCAGTTATGGTGTCTCTCTCAACCCAAAGAAATGTGTATTTGGAGTTTCTGAAGGAAAGCTTTTAGGTCACATCATATCAGAAGAGGGAATATCCATAGATCCTGATCAAGTGGAGGCCATTTTGAAGTTGACGAAACTAGGAAGTAAGAAGGAGATGAGGTCTTTCTTTGAAAGGATCAATTTTGTCAGGAAATTTATAACAGGGTTTGCAGAGATTGTCGAACCACTTAATGAAATGATGAAGAAGGATGCAAAGATTGAATGGAGTGAAGAAGCTAAGTTTGATTTCATGCAGATTAAACAATCTATATCTGAGGCACTTGTTTTAACAAGCCCAGATTATCTAAAACCCTTCTACATTTATTCTTTTGCTTCTGAACATTCATGTGCAGCAGTCTTAACACAGCGAAGAGAAGAGAATGAGGAGAGACCAATTTCTTTCATGAGCTCTCCGTTTAAAAATGCAGAGGTAAGATATTCATCATTGGAAAAACAAGCTTTTGCATTGGTTAGAGCAGTAAAGAAGTTTAGGCATTACATAATCAGAAGTCAGGTTATGGCTATAGTCCCAGATCCAGCTGTAAATTCCCTCTTAATGCAAAGTGAATTAGGGGAAAGAAGAGGGAAATGGATGGCAATATTACAAGAGTTTGAATTAGAGAATCATCCAATGAAACTTGTTAGAGGTCAAGGTTTGTCAAAGGCAATGGCTGAAGTGGACAAAAGTATAGCTTGTCAGCAATACACTGTGCAATCATTTACAAAGGATCCTTGGTATACAGATTTATTTTTCTTCCTCCTCACTAACAAATGTCTAGAGGGAATGAATGCTACTCAAAGGAGAGCATTGAGGATGAAGAGAACTCATTATATGCTCAAAGGGGGATCAATCTATAGGAAGATTTTTCAAGGGATCTATCTATGTTGCTTGGATCAACAAGAAGCTAAATATGCCATAAATGAATATTACGACAGGCATGGGATAGGACATGGATCAGTTGATGCTTTGGCACATCAGATTTTGAGATCGGGCTATTATTGGCCTTATGTGTTTAGAGATGCTCATCAACACTGCAGGACATGTCATGTATGTCAAGCCTCTACACCTAGAGAAAGAAATTATGCAATACCCCTACAACCAGTATATGAGGTAAGGCCATTTGGTCAATGGGCACTTGATTTTGTAGGTGTGATTAATCCAAATTCTTCTACAAGGCATAAATTCATCTTGACGACAACGGACTACTGCACACACTGGATAGAGGCACAACCTTGCAAGCATAGTACCACAGAGGTGGTCATCAAGTTTTTGACAGAGAACATCACAACCAAGTTTGGAGTTCCATTTGCTCTGGTATGTGATAATGGCCCTGCTTTTTCTTCTGCCGAGTTTATTTCATGGGCCTATGAGCATAAGATTGTGTTAAATTATTCTTCCAATTATTACCCTTAAGGGAATGGAGTGGCTGAGTCCACAAATAAGAACTTTTTGGAAGTTATAAGAAAGTTATTAGAAAGAAACCCTAGGGATTGGCACACCCAGTTGAGATTTTCCTTATGGGAAAATCGAACCATAATCAAAGCAACCCTAGGGAATTCACCCTTCAGGTTAGTCTATGGCCAAGATCCAATCTTTCTCATTCATTTAAAAATACCTATTCTAAAGTTCATGCAGGATTTTTATAACAAGGATGATAGGATTGAGGTTAGACTACTTAATTTGTTAAATATGGAAGAACAAAGAGATGCTGCTTTGCAACAATTCTCTAAACATCAGGCTGTTGTCAAACGCTGGTTTGACAAAAGAGCTAAGATAAAAGCCTTTAGAATATCAGATCTTGTGTTATTATGGGATAAGGCTAGAGAAAAGAAGGGAGATCACCAGAAGTTCAATAGACTTTGGTTAGGTCCCTATCAAGTGGCTGAAATATTAGGTGAAAATGCTTTTCGTCTAAGTACCTTAATAGGAGAGCCTGTTCCATTACCAGTTAATGGTCAGTTTCTCAAGCACTATTTTGGTGCATAGAAGGTCTGGTGTTTTTGGAAAAGAATGTACTATATTGTATTATATGTAATTAAGTCTCTATCTAGTTAGGTTTTCTTATTGTTTTTGTTTTGTTTTGTTTTTCTTTATTTCTTTGTTTTGTTTTGTTATTTATTTTTTTTTTCTTGAGTTTTGTTTCGTTGGGGATCTTCATTTTGTTCATCTCAAGTTAGGGGGTTGCTATTCAAAGTATACTACTGGTACTAGGAGAGAAAATGGTTTAGGTATTCTCATCATAATCATTGAAAAGGATTTCATTCTAAAACTTATGTTTTTTGATCATTCTAATTTGGCTTGGAAAATTTATTAAGGATAGAAGATATAAATGTGAATATCTCATGAATTGTGATAAAAAATCTATCACCAAATTAGAAAAACATCTGCATGAGTAATTAACTATTTGTTTTAAATGACTCTACCTTTGATTCAAGTGAAAAAATACAATTCCAAGACTATCACGAAATCCATTGTAGTTCTCAACCCACATTTTAGATTCATTGAATTTGAGTATTTGAGAAAGATGCATAAAAGAATTTCCACAAGTGAAGCAAAAGAAAAAGAAAAAAAAGAAAGAAAGAAGCAAGCTCAAATATCAAGTGGGTAATCAAGTATCTCTATCGGGGCTATGGACGTTTGGCTGGCAGTAGAGCAATGCTTTAAGAGAACTAGAGGTATCTTCATCGGGGCTATGGATGCCTGTCTGGCAGCGGAGCAACACCCAGGATTTTACTGCACGATAGTTAAAGGACTCAACCTATGTAGCTTGAATCTTAGGTATACTTGTTCACAAATAGAGAAAGTATCTACAAAGAATGATGCACAATATAAGCACACACTCGGATTCAAAAATAACTCATGAGAACATAACATTTGAGATTCAAACTTGAACTTATCCTACATATATCTGATCTTATTCAAGTTAAAGTGTTTATAAGCCAAGTAGTTTTTGGGTGATTGAAATTTTCTTTGGGTATTTTGAAAATGGGTAAACCATTTTCCCAGCCGAGTCGCCATTTGTTATGCCTTGCATAACCACCCCATCTTTTTCCTTGGTCAAAATGGGTCCCCCTTTGTTATTTTTGTACTTAGTTGTTTTTGGAAACAAAGTTTGGAGTCTAGTTTTGCCAATAATTTGTTTTTTTTTTGGTTTCTATGTCAGAATCGAAATCAGAACTGAATCGGGTTCTGAAAGTTCTTTTTAAACTTGTTTTGGTTTCCATCCCGATGGTCTTTTCTTTATGTCTTTTGTTTTGTCTTTAGCGGACCCGGAGCCGGAGTGGGGGTTAACTTAGTCTTTACCAAAAATTGCAAAATCATAATCAACTCCGCCCCTGCCTCCGCTATTTTGACTTTTGGTTTTGGTCTTTGTCTTTTTGTTTAGTTTTGTTATGTCAATTTGTTGTTTTTCTTTTTGTGTTTGGTTTTGTTTTATGTTTAGTTGACGGACCTAGAACCGGAATTGGAATGAAGTTTGGAAATTTCACAAAAAGTTTTGAATTAGTTTTTATTTTAGTTTCGCCCCCGCCATTTTTGGATCGTTGACTTTTTGAATGAAGTCACACTGTTGTGAAGTGTTGGTTCACTTTCTGTTCTGACTCCGCCTTAACTGCGTGTTAATACATTAATGGCAGGTGGTTGTGTAGGTAGAAATCTTCATTTTTATCTTCATATAAGGGTTAAACGAGTCATTATTATCATTATTAAGAGATTGAAGAGCATGAAAGAGCAGCGACAGAGTTCGTTTGAGTGAAAAGATTGAAGGAGGAGAAGATTGTTGCAAACGGATCAGTTCAGAAGGTTAGTTGTGTTCTTGTGTAGTCAAGGTAGGTTTTCTTATTATTGTTCTTCATTTTATTTACTGTTGTGTGTTTTGTATATACGTTTTCCCGTACTCTGAATCATGTCATTTTCAAGTGATTTTTATGTTTCTTGGCGTGCTTGTTTGTTTGGGTCTTGTTTTATTTTGTTTGTCTGGTTATTTCCTCATTTCTGTTTGCTTTTATTTTTAGTTCTTTCTATTTTAGGGCATGGTCGCTTTCACACTTTAGTCGTGATTGCGTCGTGCTATTTTGGATTTACAGTGAGTTAGATTAAGTTTAGGTTTTAAATGGTGTTTTGTTAGATTAGAATTTTACAGTGAGGTAGATTAGAGATTTACAGTGAGTTAGGGTAAATTGATTCATCATTTTTCCTTAGGGTTTTGTCGCGTTTTGTATTCTTGTAAATCACAAGGTTTAAAATCCGTGTCCTAGTTTTTATCGTGTTTATTAGATTAGGGTTTTGTTGGTCTCCGTAATCACTTTTAAAATGATTAAAATATGATGTCTTAGGATTTAGTCATTCCCCATGGTCATATGAGTAAAGTGTTTTAAAGCCTTTCTTTTCGTCTAATACGACCTTGGTTTTAGTCATGGAGTTATAGGTTAAATTGATAAAAAATTTGATGACATCATGGTCAACCTAGGCGGAGACGGGATCAGAATCGATCTTGAACTTGAGAATTCGGTTTTGCAAAAGGTATCGATTCCATGTTTCATCCTGTGTCCGGCTCCGCGCATAAAGAGAAAATCTTCCTTCAAAATAGCGATGACTAAATCGAAAGTGGAGGCAGAATGGAAATAGAATATGAAAGAATGAAAGTTTGAAGAAAACCAACTCCGTTTTCCTTTCTGATCCCGTTCATTGTTAGTGAAATTTCTATATCAAATTTTGTTACGAGTTCGGTAGTGTTGTACAAAGAGATTGTTTTACGTTGTGTTTCTGCCTGGTTCTACCCCCGGTGCATATATGAAAGGTATGGTTTTAAAGTATGTTTGGTGTTAATATCTAAAGATCTAATTAGAGGTTTTTCTTACAAGAAAGATGAAAGATGTCAGGAACATTCGGGGAAACTGCTGTGAGAAACCAGTCTGCAGAAAACATCAAAGGTAGCATCAAAACCAAAGAAGTTAAAGCCAGAACAACTGCCTTATACATTAAGGTATAATCACAGGAGTCCGGTTGTGAAGGTGAGCAAGGTGGAATCAGATTGGACAGATATCACTGACACCAATTTAGGTCAATACAATTTTGAAGAGTGGTATTCAGAAGCGTTTGATAAGGATATTACATTGACTACGGAAAGAATTGGCAGCTCTGGGTTAGCTCATATCACTTTATTTCATATATCTATCCAGTGCCCGGAGTTAATCATGATAGAAGCCAATGCTTACAATCCTGCTACAAGACTATGCATGGATTCACAAGACAATGTGATTATTAATCTCACTCCTCAAGCATTTCAGAGTAAATTTGATGTTCCAGATCCAAAGAATTTGGTGCAATTAAATGAGGCAGAGGCCTTGGAGCAATATAGTAGGTATAAGGGAATGAATAAATCTCACTTGAACAAGAAGTGGTTGAAGACAAAAATTAAATCTCTAACCAAGCTTTCAGATCAGCCAAAGAGGGTAGATTTCTATGAAGAGGTAGCAAGGTTGATTGTGATGTTGTCTAGGGTGTTTGGAAAGAGGGATGCATTTTACTTCAAGGAGTGGATGCTTCCTTTTATTCAGACTATCTTGAAAGGAGAACAACAGTTTGATTGGTCAATGATTGTCTTTGATGCCATACATGATCAGTTAACCAGGATTAGAGAAACCAAGTGTTTCTTTATGACCTCTTACATTGTTTATGCAACAACAAGAGTGGGTGTTTTCCCAAGTTTGAATAGAGTGGACATAATGGGAGCCTTGGATGGAAAAAATAAGGTATGAGAGCACTATGATCAATTATCTCTTCAGGTTGTTGAGACTCATTTCAGAAGAGTCAATGATGCATTTTTATATGTGGTCATCAATCAATTAAATGGAGATGCAAGATACAGGTTAGGCCAAGAAGCCATGGCGTTCATAGCTGAATGGGGATGTTGGTACATCCAATACCCCAAATTTACATACTTTAGGTTATTTGGTTTTCAAGGCCATCCACATTTACTTCCAAGGTGTTGTAGTAAGAGGATGGTGCTAATGGAGTTTGTATATCAAGCTATTGGAGTTAATGCTCAGTTTGGGATTAAGCATAAAACTAGATGTCATAAATTTCCCATGAAGTTGGGTGAATATAGCTGTCAACACTTGAAGGGAGAAAAGGTGGTTTGTAATGAGTTGATACAGTTGAAATTGCGATTGTATACAACTCGTAAGTATTTTGATCTGAAGAAGAAGATGTATGCCTTATTACCTTCAGTGTTCACTAGACATTTTAATTTGTTAGAGGACTTTTGGAGTGATCGGCAAGATGAGTATGACTTGAGAAAGAAGAATTATGAAAGATTATCGGTCTCACTCATGTCAGAGCTTGGTATTAAAGAAAACATTCCCAACACTTTGGTGGATGATGGAATGGTGTTGGATCCATCCTATGAAGCGTTGAATATTGGCACCAAGAACCTAGATCCAATTGATTGGGATGCTGAAGAAACAATTGATATTAAGAAAATTGGAAGGACAGTGTTGGATAGAAGTGTGCAATGGTTAGTACTGAGAACTCAAGCTTCTCAAGGACCAGTTTTTAAAAAGGGTAAAGGATACAAGAGAATTAAGAGAAAGACACCTCCCAAAGAGCCATTAGAATTCCTTCCTCTGGACATTGAAGAAATAGAACTTGAGGTGGTAGATGATGGAGAGTAAACACAAGAAGGAGATATTCCAGTGGGATCTATTGTTTCAACACCTACATTAGGTGAATCATCCGCCTGAGCCCCACTTACAAGAAAGAAGAGTAAAGAGGTTCAAGAAGGAGCTCTTCATACCATGGCTGAAGCTGCTAAGGGAAAGGAAGTGGAGGAAGAAGTTCTAGAAGTTGAGATAGATTCAAATGAAACTATGTCAGAGAAGGATTTTCAAGAAAACATGCCTTTAGAGGAGACTATTGAGCAGATTCTGACACAAGAAGAGCAATGGAAAATGTTTGAAGAGGAAAAAAGGAAGTTTGATGCAAGGGCTATAGCGGAGAGACAAAAAGAAATGAATGCAAAGGTACAAGTTGATGCTCTACTTCACCAGCAACAATTACAGTCAAAACAAGTTGAAATTAAGGCAATAGATGATGAAGTAGAGAAGAAAAGGAGGCAACGAGAACATGAGCTTAAAGTTAAAGCAAAAAATGACAAGTTAGAGTTGATACAAAAGATCCATGATCTTGAGGAGGAGAAAGCAAGAAACCGGAGGGAAAAGGAAATCCTGGTTGGTAGGTTGAAACTTGCAGAGGAAGCTCGACAAAAAGATGAAGGGGTATAAAAGATAAGGAAGGAAAAAGAGGCCGAAGAGCTGATTAGGAAACAACAAGAAGAAGAAGCAGAAGCTGAAAAACTTAAGACTTTAGAGGCAGAAATGTTAGAAAGGGAAAAGCTAGAAGCCTTAGAAAAAGAGAAATTGGAAAGGGAGGCTCTAGAAAAGGAAGCTTTAGAAAAGGAATAATTAGAAAAGGAAAGGTTAGAAAAGGAGAGAGTAGAGAGAAATCAGTTGGAGGAAGAGAGGTTGAGGAAAGAGGAAGAAGATAAGAAAATACAAGAACAGAAGGATAGAGAAGAGGCTGAAAGACTTGTGGAAATTCATACACTACAAGAACAAGAAGAGAAAGCAAGGGTTGAATCCCAATCTCAAGTGAGTATGCGGCCACCTTCTACAATTATTGCTCCCTCTTCCTCTACGATGACTACTGCTCCAAGTACTCCTACATGGCTAAAGCTGGACTTACAGAAGAGGGTAGTAATACCTTCACAACCTCTCAATTGGGAGGACATGATGAAAGGAATTGAGCAGGAGAGGCCTAAAAAGAAGGCTAAGATTCTACATTCTACCCAACTGACAAACAAAGGAGAAATTTTTGCTGAATGTGCCATGCCAATGATAGAAAAGGAGGTAGGGGACATGCAGCTAACAAATTATCAGTTGAGTACGGTCAATTTGGGAAGACCCACTAGAATCAGCAAATGAATTTGATTGATGTGGTGGCTTCAATGACCAAGTCAAGAATGATCAAGGACAAGCGAAAGAAGGATGAGCTTAAAGCTCAATTAGATCAACTACATTCATTCTTGAAGAGTGTCTCCTCTCCAAGATCACGACAAGTAGCAGCCATGGAGACTCCTATTTTGTTAAGCAAAAAGGAGGTAGATGATTTGGTGCAATTAAAAGGCAAAGCGGAGATGGTAGACCGATGGGTAGACAAGCTAAACCGAGAGGTGAGTGAAGTTTTGGTAGAAGGTTTTGAAGCCTACAAGGACACAAAAGGGTTAGTAAAAGAAATGTATCAATACATTGAGGCATTGAAGAAACAAGGAGAAGAGTATAAAGAATATAGTCAGAAGTTAGAAAAGGTGAGTGAATTGCCTCTAACAACTCTTCTGGAACAATCCATACTTGAGGAAGATAACAAGGATTTTATGGAGAAAACTTCTCGTATACTCCAGTTTAGGACTGAATTTTTGTGTAAGCATAAGAATGAAATTCAAGAGACTGTTAATAATTTGACTAAGCAATTGGAGGAGTTAGAAGTAGTTATTGCCATTATCGTAGATGTAAATGAATTTACAAAAGAGGGCATGCCTTTGAATCAAATAAAGGAAAAGTGGGATGAAACATTCAAAGGACTTATGCAAAAAGAAGATGATGGTGGAGAGTGTATGTTAGATCGGTTAGTAGAGGTCAAAGAAGAGATAAAAGTTGCTAGAAGAGAATTGACAAAGGTGAAAAGTATGAGGGAGTTTGTTGCAGCCGAGTTGGATCGGATCAAATTTGAAGATGACTAGATTGATGGGTCAGAGATGGATACTTTATAGCAAGTCTTCACTAGCTATGATGAGTTCATGGCAGATCCAGCTTCGCAGGCGTGAATCCTTGCATTCATGATTTTTGTTTTCCTTGCATGTTGCATGCAGACAACACTGACAGTCTTGGGGGCGCATGACTTCTTTTATTTTCTTCTATCTTCTATTTTTAGTTAAATTGAACATCTAATGTAGGTACTCAAGATCAAATTGATCTGAGTTTCCAAGAAATTTTTTGTTCCTAAAAAGGTGGATAGCCTAAAATAGAAGTGAAGTTCGAACTTTTTGTATATCTAGAAATACTAGATGGGTATCATATTGTAAAGGTCAGCTAATTGAGAATAGAATTGGCTTACCTAATGCTAGGAGATAGAATTTTGTAGAGTTTTTACAGAGATACTTTGTACTTGATCCTTTTATAGTTAATAGAATTTACAGGTTTACGCAACATGGAGTTGGAATTGAGTTGTTTTATTTGATAAGGTTAATAAGTTATAATCCATCTGAATGCTAGTGATTGTGCTGAAGCATGATAGTTTCTTATGTGATGAAAGTCATTAGAAGAAACCAGATTTAAAGATTATCTTGTTAGATTGTCATTGAATTGAAGTTATTAAATTTTTTTGATCTATAATCTTGATGATGAATGAATGTGTGTTGTTTTGAAAGTCCTTGAATTATTTGTGATATGTGATTGTGAAGTTAATTAAGCACCTAAAATGTATGCAGTGGTATAGATTTCGCTATAGATTGTGTCATCTTATGGTTTTCTTGATCTGATTGGAAGAACATTCATTATTGAAAGATATATGTCCAGATGATACATAAATTTGATTCATACTTACTGGTTTTACCCTTTAATCTATCTTTTTCTTTTGTTTGAAACCCCATTGATTTACCAAAAACAGTTTGATAAGATGAGTCATCGCTTGAATCTTTTACCAACATAGGCCCCTTGAATATTACAATTGCATGAACCAATTGAGTGACACCAGATAGTTGAGAAGCAACTACCAGGACCTTGGGAGTTAGGCTACTATATGTTGCCTTTCCTTTTTAGGAGAAATAAAGTAGAAATATTCTGTTTTAATGTTGTTAGTGTCATCTTCACCTTCAACATTAGTGAGCTTGTGTATGTTCTTCAAGAGATATTGCAGCTATTTGTTGAATCTTTATTTACATTCCATTTCTTTCTAGCTATTTTCCAAAATGGAAAATATTGTAAATTCCTTAGAAAAGGAAGCTATTTCAGCCAACCAGTAAATGGGTTTTTTTGATCAACTTCTTTGCTAGTTAGAGTAGGTTAGAGTAGGTTTCGGTTTAATTTTCAATTCCCTAAGTGTTGTTCAACACAGTTAGGTAGTTTTGGTGTTTTCAATAAGTTTCCAAGGTATAATGTTCTGATCTAGTGAGTTATAGAAGTTGTCCAGGTTTGTTTCCAAAGTTGTGCTAGGTTTTGGAGTGACTTCGTGCCTAATAGATAAGCAAGGAAAATTTCCTTGTTTAGCAGGAAAACACCCCTAGGAGGTTGCCAAAAATGTTACCTGATTTTAGCTTCCATCTAAATTAGGTAAAGCTATGTTTTTTTTACAAGGAAAAACAAAGGGTACATTCTACTCTGCTATGCTAATCCATATGCACAAAGAAGTTATTAAAGGACTGCAAAAGTATACAACTGAGAAAAGAGTAAAATTTGTTTGCATAAAACTATATTTCATTGATAATTTCAAGTGTATAATATCCCACACAAGCGGTGGGATTAACTCCAATGCAATACAAAAAATAGACAATACATTTGATGAAAAGAAGAGCATACAAAAGGAGAAGGAATCCATCATTGCTTGGGTGGTGAGGATGGAAGTGGATCTGTTGCATCTTCAAACAACTCCTAAGTCCTCTTGAGGGTTTCTCCTCTACTCCTAAATGCTTGCAAGAGTTGCAAAAAAATGGTGTTAGAGCTCCGGATACTTTTTCTCATCATAAGCTATTCATTTAAAAAAAATATATAATGTACTATCATAAGGCATTGAAGTACAGGTTGAATATCATTGCAAGATCTATTTGTCAAACATTACAACATGTGGAGTGAAATGAGCTCTCACAAGGGTTGAGCCAAAGCCTTTTGTTTTTGAAAAGAATGAGAGTATAAAACAATAATAATGTAGACATCTAAATTTGATCACTTCCATATGATCAAAATTGTTTACTCTATTCATTTATTTCATTAATAGTGATTAAATAATTTATTTAATCATTATTTCATTTTCTACCTAAGGTTCCTAAAGTATGTAATTGAATAATTAAATACTTTACCTTACACCTTTTCTTCTCTAAATTAAATAAATAAGATAATTTATTTAATTTAGTCATTTGACCTATTTGAATTAAAACCAATTTTTAATCCCTCTTTTTCTCTCCTTGTCACATTCTCCATAATCCTCTTTTAATTTGGATTAAATTAATTAATCCACGATTATGATGTGCACCACTTAATCAAGATTAGTGTCACATCCTCCATAATCTCCCACTTACCTCTAATCTCTCATTAATTATCTTAATCCTGTGTTTGTAAAACCTTAATGAAGGTCATTAGCCTAATCAATACCTTGGTCAACTCTCCCCATCCCCCAAGGAATTTTTAATTCCTTTTTATTCACCCAAGGCTTTTTTCTTCCCCATGCAAGTTCTAGAAGGCTTGACTTGTCACTTTACATGTGTCAAGGACTTCTAAAACCTTGGACTTGTCACATCATTCACATGTGGCAAATCCCCACCTTTTTGGAAACCCTCTCTTATCCATTAGATTCTTCCAATCATTATGAATTTTTAATTCACTTTTATTCCTCCAAGGAATCTTCTCATCCCCCAACGTACCTACAAGGTACTTATCCTTCATCCACATCATGTACCTCTCTTCCACCTCATTTCCACTGCATCCCACCCTAGGCCATCTCACATTTAACATGTCAAGATGTGAGGGCTTGTGAGTCCTCAACTCACCATAACCCTTCATCTTGTCTTTGTTGGATCAATCTCAACCATTGAATTCTCTAGAGAATTTAAATTGTCCTATAAATACCTGCTCATTTCTCTCAAAAAAGAAATGAAGTCTTTTGCTACCAAACTCTTGCCAAATTGTCATTTGCAGCATTTTAGCCTCTCCATAGCATTTTCAATCCATCTTGCGTCTTGCATCGACTTCACTCCATAGCCATCCAAGGAACATAACATTTTAGGAGATCACATTTTTGACATGCCTACTGGGACCCACAAATGGGTCTCTTTTTGCTTTATGTCTGTTGTTGTTTAAGTTGTTTGAAGATTCAGGTCGTAGAGGGGCGGACTTGCCCTCCTGGGCACTGCAGAGGGCTGGATTTGCCCTCTTGTTCCGACACTTCTGATAGTTTTCTGTAGAGGGGTGGATTTTCCCTTTGGTTTCAACATTTTTTTTAACTATTTTTCTGCAGAGGGGCGGATTTGCCCTCTTGTTCCGATGTTTTTGACAGTTTTCTACAGAGGGGCAGATTTTCCCTCCTGTTTTGACGTTTCTACCTATTTTCTGCAAAGGGGCGGATTTGCCCTCCTGTTCCAATGTTTTTGACAATTTTCTGCAGAGGGGCAGATTTGCCCTCCTGTTCTGACGTTTTTAACTATTTTTTTGTAAAGGGGCAAATTTGCCCTCCTATTCCGACGTTTTTGACAGTTTTCTGCAGAGGGGCGGATTTTCCCTCCTGTTCCGACGTTTTTAACTATTTTTCTGTAGAGGGGTGGATTTGCCCTCCTGTTCCGATGTTTTTGACAGTTTTTTGCAGAGGGGCGGATTTGCCCTTCTGTTTCGACATTTCTAACTGTTTTTCTGTAGAGGGGCAAATTTTCCCTCCTGTTCCGATGTTTTTGACAGTTTTCTGTAGAGGGGCAGATTTTCCCACCTGTTTCGACATTTCTAACTATTTTTCTGCAGAGGGGCAGATTTTCCCTCCTGTTCTAACATTTTTGATAGTTCACTACAGAGGGGAAAAATTTTCCTAAACAACACGTTCGGGAAGGTAAAAAAGTTGCATTTTAGCTTCATTTTTGCCTCTATTTTTTGCTATTTGGAGTTCTAACCCTCTAAGCCTATTTTTTGGTAGGTGAAGTCAGATTTCTTGCCAATACTTTGTAGTATTATTGTTGAAATTAACAAAGGGAAAAAGATAAAACAACTAACATTTGCTTGCAAGGCCTTTATTTTATTCGAATTTTAAATTTTTCCTTACTATTTTATCTATGCCCTTAGTATAATTAGGGGGAAGTAATACTTGTTATTTTTTATGTCTTTTTTTCTCTGTATTACCCTAAGGGGGCATTAGTTTGTTTTCACCTTCCCCTTGCACTTTGTGTGGACCGAGGGGTAGTCAGAAATGATTAGTGTTTTCTTTTCTAGAGGGACCTGCTTGGGGATTTCATCACCCCAAGGGATGATCCCAACCACACGTACCAATGGGGTATACAAAGGGGGGAGAGCCAAAGCTATACCCCAATCCAGTTGCATCATAATCAGTGGAGCGTTGAAGCTAGGGTGATACCTAGATAGACATGAAGAGTTGGTCCAAGCCTTTCAGTATCTCGTTGAGGTTCCCAACTCATGCTTGTGACAAACTAGTGTTCACGGTTGTGCCTCATGCACCGAACGTATATCAAGGACTCCCTAGAAACTTCGTACATCCTAGAGTAAGACCTTTGCTCATCATACCCCTTAACACTAATCATAGGATTGTGCTTGTTCAAAGTGTC
Organism: Sequoiadendron giganteum; assembly: GCA_007115665.2. NCBI lineage: Eukaryota > Viridiplantae > Streptophyta > Pinopsida > Cupressales > Cupressaceae > Sequoiadendron > Sequoiadendron giganteum. The sequence continues at coordinate 279,209,980 of CM021105.1, forward strand.
TTTTTATGAAAAACCAGTAAATCTTGATAAGTCAATCTCATTGAGTCCTTTCAAAAGTCCTTGCCATAATCTCATCATCCAAACCAAGTCACTATTTTTTTGTAGAGGGGAAAATTTGCCCCCTGTTCTGACATTTTCCAATGCAAAAGGGCAAACTTGCCCCCCTATTCCGACATTTTCCACTGCAAAGGGGCGGATTTGCTCCCCCATTCTGGCATTTTTCACTACAGAAGGGTGGATACGCCCTCCTGAACGGACAGTTTCATCCGTTTGACCATTCTAAACCTCTGTTTAACCACCCCGAGTCTCCGTTTGACCGTTTGATCATCCTAAACATTCATTAAACCAATCCAAATATCCATTTGGCAATTTCAAGCCTCCATTTTACCCTCCCAAACATCCATTTGTCCATTCCAAATGTCAGATCACCCATTTCGAGTGGCCATTTCTCTATTCCAAGCATCCATCAAAATTTTATGAAAGTCATTGTTTCATTGACCAAAAACACATAGGTGCTTCTTAGAACATCATCAGAGTTTGTATCTATCGTCAAATCATCCATCCCAATATCTAGGCTTCATTTTGAGGGTTTCGACTTTTATGCAAAATCTTTCGGAGGCCATAACTTTTGACTTGGATGTGGGTTTTGGCTGAAATTTTACAGGTGGTTGCATTATGAGTTGGCATGTGGATTCTCAACATATCTTGGATAGGTTGGACCCCCTTTTCAACACATTTTTGAAACCTCAAAGTTTTATCTTGACCCTCAAAATCACAATTTAGTGTTTTTTTTTTCAATTTTTTAAAAAAAAATTCGTTAATAACTTTGAATGCATGTCTCATATTTTGGATGTTAGTTGGCAATTCATCCTATCTTAGTATTAGGTATTTTTTGGAAAAATCTTGGACTCTCAAACATATTCCTATGAAGTTTCCTAAAATGGCAAAATTTGACAATTTTTGAAAATTGCCAAATCTGGCAAAACTCTGATTGTCAACACCTTACGTCCTCTAGTTAAAACCCATGATCTTGGTTTCAAATAAATTCTATCATTCCTATTGATCCAATCCTAGTCCCATCATCCTAATCTGAGATTTTATCCGATCCCAATATGAGCTTTCATCCAACCAAAATCTAAGCTTTAACACAACCCTACTTCAAGAAGTTGTTTACCCATTTTGGCAACCAGTTTTCTCGTTCTGAGTGGTGTTACCTTGTCCATGGGACCTATTTACCTAAGCCAACCATCTGTCTGTCCATTCCAAGAATACATTTTCTCGTTCAAAGCAATTGTTCCGAGCAATCGTTCCCTCTTTCTGACCAACTGTTCACCTATTTTGGGAAATCGTCCACCCATTCCGATAACTTGTTTTCTTGTTCTGACTATCTTTCTCCTGATTCAGGTATCCATTCACCCATTTTGAGTATCTATCTACCCATTTCAAGTGTCGTTCCCTCATCCCATCATCTGAATCTGAGCTTTAATCCAATATCCCAACTTGAGCTTTAGTCCACCTACATCTTCCTCTAATCCATCCTATTTATCATTCCATCATCTAGGCCCCTCCATCTTCTCAATCCATATCCATTTTTTATCCATCATAAATCTTTATCCCCCTCTCACATGACCAATAATAGTAGTCAAGGGGAATCCTAATTATGTTGATGACGATAATGAAAATCTTGTTGATCATGAAGATTGTTATATAGATCCCCTTGAAGCTATCATTTCCAGAAATCTCTCTCCAATCGCCTCCAAAAATGCCACTACTTCTTTGAACTATCCCACCATGCCTTCATCCACATATAATAATGGTCCTTATGCTACCCTTGACAAGGGATATCCGACATCCTCACCATTGACATATTCATCATGTCCTCCCTTTCAACCTCTATCCTACCCAACCTCCATATCCTCCTCTCCTTATCATCATCATCATCATCAACAATCCCAATACCTCTACCTTAATCCCACATCTCAATCTTCCCATCCTAATCCAACACCCACACCTTCCTATCACAATCCCCCATCCCAATACTCCCCTTATCTTAATCCACCATCTCAATCTCCTTATCCTAATCCATAATCCATGTCATTTTATTCCAAATCACCATACATGTCTTCCTATGGTGGCCTACCACCTCAACCTTCTTGTTCTAATCCAACATCCACACCTTCCTATCACAATCCCCCATCCCAATATCCTTACATTAATTCCACATCTCCCCATTCTAATCCTTCATCTGCATCTTCCTGTTATCACTCACCATCCCAATCTTCCCAATCTAATCCCACATCCACATCCTCCTACATCACTCCCCCTTTCATTGAATTATATCCTAATCCTCCATCTAAACATAACTCACCTAGTCCCCCGACCACTCCTAGTCCTCCATCTAGTCCCATCCACTCATGTAATCATAATCATCCATCTCCTCACAGTTCTACGTCTAATCCTTATCCACCCATCCACTCATCTAACCCACCAATCCCTAACCCTAATCCTCCATATCCTCCTAGTCCTCCATCCATTTCCATCCCCTCATCTAACCTTAACCCACCAATTCCTAATCCTAATCCTCCATATCCTCCTAGTCCTCCATCCATTCCCATCCCCTCGTCTAATCCTAATCCACCAATCCCTAATCCTAGTCCTCCAACCATCCCTAAACCTCCATTCTTTCCCATCACTCCACCTAATCCTACATCCCTTCCAAATGTCACCCAAGGACTCATGACAAAAGAAACACCATGCCCTCCCACTCTATCATGTATTGTCACTAGTGATGAGGCCCTCCTCCATCCTATACCTATCCCTCCCATCACCATTTCTGACATTGTCCAAACAGTTGAGCCGGTCAAACCCATCGAATCCATTAAATCCCCATCTTCTACTACTAGATCCACCCAATCCGTTGAAGATATCCAATCCCCTCCTCGTAGTTCTAATATTCACCAAATTCAATCCAATGACCTTCATGAATCCTCCATCCTCCTATCTCCCCCAATTGAGGAGTCCCTCCAACACTCTTCCATCATCATACATCCCCCACAAGATGAGTCATGCCAAGAGCTTGATCCAAAGCATACAATCATATCCACTCCTCCAAATCAAGATCCTACTATCCCATCCACTACATCCCAAGATCATAATCCCTAATCCATCCCATCTCATGATTCCTATCCTCAACCAAGTCATGATCCTATCCTCCCATCCACTCCATCTCAAGATCACACTAGCTCATCCACTCCATCCCATAATCCCCTGTGCATTCAAGATCCATTCACTCCATCTCATGAGCCCTTATCATCCATTTCCATAAATACAGATCCCATCATACTCCCCAATTCCTCTCCTGATCCCTTATCACTCATTCCTCCTAATGTGGCTATCCCCTCATCTCCATCACATGATCCTTCATCACCCTCTAGTCCTACCATCCCAATGCCACTTTTGTACCACCTTGGTCACATTACACTTATCTGTGGTGGCCTTCTTACAAAAGAAAAACAACGTGTATGCACCACCCTAACTCTTCCACCTAATAATGTGCTCGCATTATGCTTCCAAGAGAATAAGCATCCTACCATAAATCACATGCTAGAGAACATGAACTATCAAGGAAAAGGTTTAGGCCTTCATGAGCAAGGTATTTTAGAGCCCATCCAAGTCAAAGAACATCTAGGCACACATGGTCTTGGATATATCTTCCAAATCCCGCACTCTAAAGATGTTGGTACAACCTCTGTATATCCTAAATGATCCTCTTCTAAAGGCACAAGAGGTACTTTCCATCGCTCTACCAAGTCATTTTCCGCCATCCCCCCTCCTCCATCATACTACCTAAAAAAACCATCCATCTTCCTCCCTCATCCTCTCAATCCATTTTGGGTCCTTATGTCCCTCCATACATCATTTCTCATCCTCCATCTACTATGGGTTCTTATATCCCTCCATCAAACCCCACACATCTTTCATATACACAGTCCATTTTGGGTCCTTATATCCCAAAATCACCCCCTCCATCTTATCCTATTCATCCTTTCATTCATCCACCCCCTCTCCCTTGTACACAACATAAAAATCCTACCTTCATAACTCCTAATCAGGATAAAAAAAGGCACATACTTACACATTCTCCATCTACACATAATCCCTATAACCCTACCTCCATCTCTCCACATCATCCATCTCTCGCACCTATCCCCTTGCTAGTAAAAGCACTTTGGATGCCAAACAAAAAATGTATAAATCCAATCGTCCACATGAATCTAAATCTCCTCATGTCCCCTTCAAAAGACACGTCGAAGAAAAGAAAAATCAAGTCCAAAATCCAAAGCAAAAATACAAACCATGTGGATCCCAAAGAAAAAAGGTGCCATACCTTCAATTAAAAAGTCCATAACGACATCCAAAGTTTCTATTCCCCCACAAAATAATTCACCTCCTCCATCTCCTAAATCTATTTTGGGTCCCTACATCCCAAAAATCACTATCCCAACTCCTCCTTTATCGCCACCCTCTCCATCCATTCCTCCACCTATCTTTTCACATCCACCACATGTGCCAATGTTCGTCCTGAACACCTTCCCCTATCACACATCCACTCCATCATTCCATCCATACACTTTTCAACACCCCATCCACTATCCCCCCTATCTCCCTCGTCCAATCCCTTTGATTCATCCTCTTGCATAATCCATTTCTTCTACTAAGGTTGTACCAACATCCGTTGGTCACTTTACACATGGGCTCTTATTACCTCATATGGAACTTGATGCTTGAGTTCTTCATCCATATCCTTCTCAAATATCCTCTAAAATACGCATATCCATCTCCCTATCTTTATCCATCTTCATCCACATCCTAGTCCAAAAAAATCAAAATAAAAAAAGAGAAAAAAATACAAAAATACAAAAAAGTAGTATAGAGAACATCATTCGTCCAATGGTGAAAACTTGGAAAACAAGCACCTTGGATAAGTACCATGATGAAAACTTGGAAAATAGGCGTCATGCGTAAGTCTCCCATCTAGTCTCCTTCCATGATTGGGGGAAACATCCACTTACACATTCCTTTCCTCCATCTCCTACATCTGCCTATCTTCCACATCTTAACCATCATCTCCCATTCACAGCCCAATCCCTCCATCTTCCTTGTGATCTTTATAAAGACAAAGGCACATATATACATGCTTTGGACATCTCTTGGCATATTTTCTCCTCATCCACTATCATTTTCCTTATCCTCTCCATCTACTCTTCCGATCCATACTTATTATCTACACCCATCTACCTTCATCATCCATCCATCATGTCAACCTCCATATTCCTTCCACCCATCTTGCTACCCCTCTTTCCTTGTCATGCATGACACATCTAGAGTGGGGGCATCTCCTTATTTGCAATAGCGTCCTTGGTGACATCATCCGTCCATCCCATCCTTCTAATTACTTCTCTCTCTATCCTAGCATCTTTCTATCTCCCCATCCATTTATCCATCCAGTAATCCCTGGCATCTACCAAATCCTTATCTTCCTATACTCTCATTCACTAGTCCTTTTTCATCCTTTCATCCTTATCTACCCATCCCTCTATATAAGCATCTTTCCCATCTCCCTATCCTTATAATCAATTTCATCCTTCCAATTTCTTATCCCTATATCCACCTATCCTCCCATCTTTCTATCTCCCCCTCTTTATCCATCCATCCATTTATCTCTATTTTTCTCCCCTCTTATAATCCCTTGTCATTGGTATCTAGCTACAAGCTACCCCCACACAATCCAATTCCATCCATCCTACTACCTCCTCACTTTTGATCCCTCATCCATCCATCCTCTCACCCTCCCAATTCATCTTCTAATAATCTAGATCACTATCTCATTTCTGAGCTTCACATAACCCACATCCAACATATCAACCATCCCAGCCACACGGCCTATCCTGGCTCATCATATCCACTCCATCCTTTTATCCATTTATCTTGGTCATCTCATCATCCCTTATCCATTATCTGTCGGCAGTCTCTTTCTGAACTACGTTGCCCCTATCCTTTCACATAGGCAAGGTCGATCATTTGATCTGCCTTCGGGGCTCTATCTTTTGTCTATCTTGTCATCCTCCATCATCTATCTTTGGCCTTATATTGAACTACATCGCCCCTATGCTCTCACGTAGGCAAGGCTAAATCATTTGGTCTGCCCCTAGGGTATCTTTCATGTCTTTCACCATCCATCATTGGTCACCCTTGTCCTCTTTCTTATTTTATCCATGGTCTTTATCAAACTACGAGGGCTCTGTGATTTCACGTAGGAAAGGTTGATCTTTGATCAACCCTCGAGCCCCTAGATCTTTAGGGTTATGTTTTATTGTGCCTTATCCTCCTGTCGTCCTATCATCTTTTTGTGTCATCAAGTATGTCCCTATCCTAGTTGGTTCTTATAGAAAAAAGTCATTTCTATCATGAGATCCAATCGATTTCTAGTATCCTATGTCATGTTGATCAACCTATATATCATCCATCTTTGGTCTCAAAAGGATGTATCCTTCCTAACAAACCACATCAACCCCATCCATCCTCTTGATCCTATGGCAAAGGATGTTTGAAATTGATTCTAATATTTTTATGCTTTTGAATTTTGTTTATCAATTGAGCTCCCTATCATCACTTGTCATGGTCACCTTGATCCATCATATCATGGTGTGCTTTGACTAGTAAACATAGGGGTGTATATTTATCTTTTTTTTTTATCTTCTTGGTTGTCCCACATAGTACCCACCAAGACCCCCGTGGTCTTGCGTTATGCTAGGACATCCTTTTGTGCTTGTGGTTATCCCAATACCTGGCCCGACCAATGTCTTCCTGACTTTGGGGTGTTGGAATATCCTTCTTGTCTGTTGTGTTTGTTTTATGCATTGGACACTAATCGGTCTTATTTTACATACCCCGACGCATGATGTCTTATGCTATAGAAAAAAATAGTGCTCTAAAGATGGAAAATTGCATTAGGATTGAATTTCATTTTACATTCCATCATCTTGCATGTCTCCCCCATCCTCATCCATTCAAATAATCTAATCAAACTCTTGGTCTTGTTCCTAGCCTTGCTACAAGCCTTGATCCAATCATCCTCCTCCTCATCCTCCTCATCCTCCTCCTCATCCTTGGGATGTATCTTTCCCTACCCTTATGTATCATTCCCTCATCAACAATAATGTCATCATCATCATCATCAACGGTATGTATCCTTCCCTATCCCTGTGTTGTTCTAGGATGTATCCTTCCCTCATCAACAACACTCTCATCGGGATGAATCCTTCCCTATCCTTGGGTATTTTTTTGGGATGTATCATTCCCTCGTCAAAAAAACTCATTCTCATCCTCATCCTCATCCAGATGTATCCTTCCATATCCTTGTTTTGTTTTGGGATATATCATTCCCTCATCCAAAACATTCCACCAACCATCCGCCCAACCTGGCTTGTAGCTTGACTGGGGCAACATCATATTTTTCCTAGAATCCATTTGTGCTCACCTTCATCTCCCATTTATTATCATCCTTTCTTATCCACCACTTTAAATCATCATCCTCATATGCCCTTTCCTCAAATCATCCATTTTGAGAGCACACCCATGTTCTCTCGAGGGGGCATCCTCAATCCCTAATCTTCATCATTTATTTTTCCTTTTTAAGTCATTCCTTTGAATGACTAGGGCATATTTTCCAACCTAACCATCTTCTTCCAGGTTCTACATTTTAATATTCTTTGAAATGATGCTACTTTGTAACACCATATTAAAGAGGGGAAAAATGTAGACACCTAAATTTGGACACTTCATTTTTCCAAATCTACCCCTTTTTTGTCTAAATATCCCCTTATCCGCATTAATTAAGAAATAACACTATTATTTAATTAATACCTCTAAATTTCCTCTAATTCCTAAGGTATCTAGTTAAATAATTAAATACCTTACCCCTTTAATTCCCCTTTCATCAAATGAATTAAATAAGTATGAAATTTATTTAAATTTTTCACATGTCACATCCTTCACTTAATCTTAATCAACCTCTTAATCTTTTCATTAGGGATGTGCACATGCCTAATCCTTGATTAGGATGTGTCACATCCTCCAACTTTTGCAAGTTGGCTTCTAATCCTTATTAACCACTAATTATCTTTTAATTACTGATTAGTTAAGCCTAATCAGTACCTTGGTCAACTCTCTCCATCCCCCAAGGAATTTTTAATTCTTTTTTATTCACCCAAGGCTCCTCTCTTCCCCATGTGAATTTTTAATTCACTTTTATTCGTCCAAGGAATCTTCTCTTCCTCATGCAAGTTATAGAAGGCTTGACTTGTCACTTTACATGTGTGTCGAGGATTTCTAGAACTTTGGACTTGTCACATCATTCACATGTGGAAAATCCCCACCTTTTTGGAAACCCTCTCTTATCCACTAGATTCTTCCAATAATTGTGAATTTTTAATTCACTTTTATTCCTCCAAGGAATCTTCTCATCCCCCAAGGTACCTACAAGGTCCACCCTCCACCTCATGTACCTCTCTTCCACCTCACTCCCACATCATCCCACCCTAGGCCATCTCACATTCCACATGTTAAGATGTGAGGGCTTGTGAGTCCTCAACTCACCATATCCATTCATCTTGGCTTTGTTGGATTAAACTCAACCGTTGAATTTTCTAGAGAATTCAAATTATCATATAAATACCCCCTCATTTCTCTCATTTTGAGATGAAGTCTTTTTCTACCAAACTCTTGCCAAATTGCCATTTGCAGAATTTTATCCTCTCCATAGAATTTTTCATCAATCCATCTTGCATCTTGCATCTTGCATCCACTTCACTCCATAGCCATCCAAGGAGCACACAAGACATCCAAAGATCAAGGGCCAACCAAGGATGAAGCAACATAAAGGTATAATCAATTTCAATCAATTTTCATCTTGCTTTTATGTTTATCTTTCCTTAGGCTAATCATTGAGGTGTCCTCTTTTGTGTTATTTCTTGTTATTGCATGATTAATTGCTTAGCATCTTACATTAGGAACTTAAAATTTTAGGAGATCACAAATACATTTGACAAAAACTTCATATTCATTTACCAATTTGGAGATAGATGCATTGAGTATAAATGAGAATCATGAATGGTAAGTGAACAAAGGACAACCCTTTTATATCAGCCCTAACATTGGGACAACAAGAGTGTGCACATCAAATTCATGAGAAGAAGATTCATGAGTGGATAAACATAGCCATTTTGAAAGTACCATCATCAAGGCAACATATAACAAGCATGTAAACACTTCTATGCCTACTTGAAATAAAATTGATGCAAGATATTGAGGTAATAAAGATTCTTCCTTAGGGTTTTGATAAAAGGAATACTAATAATGTGTATGCATAGACCTCAAGGAAAACCACATCAATGAGGATACACTGATAGTCACTATAGGCCTACAAATCTGGTTATGCATGAGTAGTGAATTCAAAGTACATGACAGTCTATTAATCACCTAGATTTGTACTGTGCATGCCCATTTTTATTTCATTATAGCTATGGAATTGTTAGAGGGACTAAGTTGATAATTAGAGTATCTACATTGACACCTTAACACAACTATATGAATAAGTTAGAGCTCATAAAGGACAACCTTTGATTTTCAGAGTCACAGGTTATAACATATTTCATGGTAGTCGTAGCAATGTATAGTCTAGGATAGTCATGTACCAAGAGATAGTAAAATGAACATAACAAAATGTGACATTGTTTCATAAGACAATGGATAAAGATAATGTTTACATAATGGGGCAACAATTTTCATAGTGAAAATTCAATATTTTCTCATAGAAAATAAATTCTAAGTGTCATTTTTATCATTTGGAGGTACAGATCTGAAGGATTTGATCATAGACCATGGCATGATGAGCATGATATGTAACATGAAAATGATTTCACGTCTAGGGGGGAGTCTATAGATGGTTCACAAAGCCAAAGTCTTTTAGTCTCCATGACTATGATTTAATGGACAGTCTATGAAGTGTGTTACAATCACTATTTTAAGTGACAAAAGGGCAGTATTGCACAAATGAACAAAGTCTTGATACAATGATACATATGGGATATTTGTTGCATGACCAAAAAGGGATAGTCAAGAATTGATGCATAGGTCATTGAAATTTCAAGGAGGTGGTAGTCATGTGTCCCTAATATTTTTAATGGAAGGTTATAGAAAGGTATGGAGGACAATTTCTAAGTGAAAAACATACATGGTTTTATATCATAATCAAGGATAATACCTTTCTTTTAGCCGTGCAAGAAATTTATTAGTGAATTTGAAAGAGGTAGGATCTCTAGGAAAAGTAATAGCCTTTTGTGGAATTGTCAATGTTAAGTGAAAGGTTCATAGTGGGGGCTCAGTTGAAACTTCAAGGTTTTTGAATCTAAAGAGGTGTCAAATATAATAGAACAATCCTATAGCCAATGAGATTGTATAAAATCAAATGAGATTGCAGATATTATAAAGAGATTTGAACCTTGTGATCCCTAAATGAGAAGGTGGTGGTGTTCATAAAGGATATAAAGAATGTGAAAAGTATTCATTTATACCCATACTATGCAATTGCATTGAATCATTTAGCAAACCATTTTTGGCATCATTATTTTAGTGAACAATCGACTGAAATAGCTCTTATTTTCGACTGACCAAGCATCTGTTATGAAATATCATTCATGTTACAAACTTACTATATTATCATAGTAACAGGGAGAAAGCTCAAAGCCACGACCATGAAGTGCAGACCCAAAATAAATACAAAGAGAAACAAAAAAAGAGAAAGAAAAGTAAATCGTGAAAAGCCCTCACTTTTCCACAAAACAAATATAGGCTCGAATCATCATTATGAAACCCTTGGCCTAAAAAATGTGAGAAATGGTGGCGCTATGAAGACCTCCATTAAGTTTAAAAAAACTTCAACCATGGCATCACACATAGCCAAAGCTAGCGATTGATAGTAGGTCAAAATTAGAAAATGCAAGTTTGAAGCCATGACCTGGGGTTCTTCTTTCTTTTTTGTGTTAAAATATTTATATTTTTTTACCATGAAGGAGAAGCATCAAATATATGGTATACATAAATAATGAAGTACAAAGTTCGAACGGAGTTTTTCTCTGTAGGAAATGATATAAATGACTGAAATTGCTTACCCCAAGTTATCCTGTGAGATTCTTGCTAGGATACATGGGAAATGCCTCTAAAACTGTAAAAACCACCATTAAAAATCCTTTGTCCAAGCTTCAAGAAAGCCTAGGCACATTGGCTGAGAGTTCTCTAGAGTTTCAAGTTTGCACAATGAAAATGTGAATACCTTTTGGCCGTGGGTTTTTCACATTAGGGTTTCCAACCCTAAGTATTGCCGACCCTATTGGGGTACTTTTACTTTCATTTAACTTTTATACATTGAATTAATGCTCTTGTATTATATTCATGTGTCAAGTGACTAGACATTTCCCCTCAACGACTTGTATATTTTGCTTTGTTTTTCAAAGACATAAGCTGGGTCATGCCCTTTATTTTGCATAGGATTAAATTCAATTGAAATGTAAAAATATTATGAAGTGATAATTTATAAATCACTTGAATAATGTTATTTAATCGCAAGGGATAAGAGCATGTGTTAAAGGATTGAGCCAAAAGGAGGACGTTGAGGATTAATTATGATTTGCAAACATATTGGATGATGTTAAATAAATTTACAATATGAGGAGGGTATATAGAGTTTTTACTCACCTTTTTAGAGACATTTGGAGGAAATTTAGGCCTTTTTGACCAAATTTGGAGTCAATTTATTGTATCATCATAATAGACTTGGTCAAAGTTTACTATTTCAACTTTTTGGAGCTCATTTGGAGAAGTTCTAGTTGCTATTTTTAGGGCTTTTTGGAGGCATCCGAGAGGATGGTGTTTCTAGAACCTTTTTGGGTGGGTTTTGGAGGGAGTGGTGAGATATAGTCGCTTGAGTGACTCTTTTGTAAGGAATTCTTCTTTATGCATTTTTTGTACTAAGTGACTTCTGAAAGTCCTTATAGAGTTTTGACATATTGTTGTAACTCATTCCTTTGGATATGGAATACAAAAGATACCTTGGTTGTTTCTAGTGATGAAATTCATGCCTTCTTATTCTTGCAGCCTTGTGTGTGTTAAATGATTGATCAAGCTCTTATTGAGATTTTTTAGATTTCCATCAAGCTTTGTCTCATAAGTTTTTCCTTTTCCACAAATGTGAGTTTATGTAGGTTACTAATTGTGTCTAATTAATGAATGTAAATTTTCAATTGTGAATAATATCTTCCATTTGTTGGTTTTTGTATTTTTACCCTTTAGTGAAATATTCATGCAAAACTTACTGCAATAAGCTGTGAAAAATCTATTTCCTATCAGTTTGAACCAAGTGTTTATATTTCTAGGTTTCGTTATCTATCTTAAGCTTGGTGAATCAATTCACTTTTAATGTTTAGTTTTTTCATTTCATGCATTTCCTTCTCCCTTTTCCTTTTAAAAAATTAGTAATTTTTAGGTGATAACCAGCTAGGAAGGCGACCTTCTCCAAAGGTTTACCTCTATTTACAAGTAACCCACCGCTTTAGAGGTCTTCCCATGTTTCTTTGAAATGCTAGGTCTTGCAACTTAACATGTTAGATACTGCGGCTTAGTCAGGGTGCAATTTCAGTAGATAACATGTATGTTTACATGTAATTTTGCTTTGAGAGAGTTTTTATCCTATTAGGATTCCTTTTCCTTTTTAGATATAGGTTGAATAAATAAGTCTTAACTCCATGCTCTAATATCTAGGAGTGGAGTTAATGATTTCAATTAAGTTGTTTCGTTGTATAAGATTCCCTCAAGCTTGTATATAGTTGTTGGTTGAATCTGTAGGTAAGTTAGTTGATTTTTTAGTTTTATCTTATTAGTTATTTTTAGTTTCAAAACATGAAAAATATTTAGAATGATTGAGCACAATCTGTGAAAAAATCTTTTGTAATATTTCATGATATTCAATGAATGGAGTTAATTTAATGGGATGCATAGAATATGTTAGTTAGATTTGGGTTTAGAAGTGAGAACAACCACTTGAGCAGGCCACTCAAGGTATTGTTCGTCACTTCATTTTTAGTTGTTCATTTCTGTTTAATAATTGTTTTTCCTTTATCATTATTTCATGAACTAAATGCAAGTTAACTAGAATATCATATCTTGTTTATTTTTAATGAATGCTTATGAATATGCAAGCAATGGTTATCTAGTAGTACTCTAGAGGATAATTTAGTTGAGTCATTAGTTTCTATTAGTTTTGAGTTTCCACAATATCATTTCATTAGCAACAATTCAACTACAATCTAAGCTATAGGTACCCATAGCTACTATTTTTAGTTGTCTTTTATTGTTTTGTAATTCTTTGAGTTTACAAAAAGTAGAATAATTTGAATATGGTATCTTAAGTAGTTTTGACTCTCTGAAGGCATATATAATTTTGCACCATCACAAGCTTACAAACCTTGGGTTGACAATTTAATGTAGTCTTAAGCAATGTTGAGTGGATTGTTCATTCAGATAAACCTCTAAATTGTTTAGGTTCTACCAAGTTTACAATACATTAGTTTAGACTAAATTTTTGGCACCGTTTCTAGGGATGGTGCTATCTTTATAGACTTGTTTTTATAGCTTTCATAGCTAACTTTTGTTTCTAGCATTAGGACTAGTAGACTTATTCTTTTTACAACACCAAAGATACACTAAAATTATATAGGACTGCTATGTTATAAATATATCTTTCATGTATGTAGAGGTAGAGAGATCCCTTGGGTAGATTCCTTCCCTTTACATGCCAAGAAGCTATATCATAAATTGGTGAATCCAATACTCAAAGCAAGGGTAACAACAAAGAAGAAATTTCCTTATCACCAACATCTAGCACACATATAAAAGGAACATACCGGACCATGGGAGATGCAGTGGATGACGATCCTAAACGTTCCACCTTTGAGTTCCCAATCACTAGCTAGGAAAGGGATATAGTGCTGAAGAAAATTCCTCCTTCAACCTTACTAGTCTTCTATGGGTTAATGACCGAGGACCCAAATACATTTCTCTTTGAATTTGATGTCCTATGCAAAAATTATGACTATACTTCTGATGCTTATAGGCTCAAACTCTTCCCTGCAACTCTAAAGAATGCTTCCCTAAGATGGTTCATGGGATTAGGTAGGGATGTTGTCCCTGATTGGAACACTATGAAGACACTGTTCTTAGAAAAGTATCAAGATTATTATAGGGGGCTTGATAGAAAGAAAGATGATATTTTTAGAATATCAAAGGAGGATGAACTGCTAGAAGATTATGTGGAGATATTTCAGTTTCTTTGAAGAAAAACCAACATCACAAGTTGTCAGAAGAGTCCCTCAAGTTAATCTTTTTGAGGGGAATCAATGATGACTGCATGGATGCCTTGAACCTCATCGGGCAAGGAGATTTCACAGAGACCATTTCAAGAAATTTGTAAGGTTTTCAAGAATTATTCCATAACCTTTACTAAAAGGCCAAGAGGAGATAAGACATCCACTATTGGCAAATCATCTACAGGGGTTTCAAATATTGAGTTAAGAAACCTATTGTCCAACATGAAGGGGGCCATTATTAACCATTTAACAACTTATTTCAATAATCTTCACATCAAGAAGAAGCAAGAGGAAGATGAGGGTTTGCTAATTGAATACTGTTCAAGTTATTGGCGAAGAAAAGAAAATTGCAAATGCAAGAGAGTGGCTAGTATCCAAAGAGATAAAGTTGAGAAACCTAATTTTCAGCCAATTGAAGGAGATGATGGACAACTCTTATATATAGCACAAAGGAGGCCATGGAAACAAATAAAAGGTATGCCACAAGATTCCCGTAGCTTTAATTCATCCTTTCCTATTGGGAATCAAAACTTTTCAACTTAGAATTCTCAACCCCGAGCAACAAAACAAAACTAGTGGAAAAATCCACAACAATGGCCACAAGATCAACCAAATTGTAACCAATAGGAAAACCCTTGTACACAATTTTTTTTTCAAGGTTCCAATTACAACCCATAATGGCCAGCACAACAAAACCAATGAAAATCTTAGTGGAAAAATGGCCACCGATGGTAGCAACAAAATATGAACTATCAACAGCCTATGTTACCTCATCCACCATAACAATAAGCCTTAATGCCTCCATCAACTCTTACATCCCAACCACCCAAGAAACCAAAAATACCTACCCAACCTACGCCTAACCCTAACACTAAGCCTATTAAACAAGCTTATACTAACAAAGCTATGCAATACCCCACATATGGGGTAGAGGTGAGTGATGTCCACCTCAGACTAGGAAACCAACTTGCTGGACCTTCATCTCCTCATATTATAGAGATGGAGGATGAGGAACCTGTAGTTGAAGCTTCAGACAAATCACCTTTGGAACCTGAGTCAAATCAAGTACACCAAACTAACTCAAGTCCAAAGCCACCTTTTCCTGAACACCTAGCTATTCAAAAGCATCACACATAGGCTAAGATAAACCTTTTAGGTTAGTTGAAAGTTGTGAGCATTAAGATTCCACTTATCCAAGCTATCAAAGACATCCCTATAGATACCAAAATTATAAGGGACATATGTCTTAAGAAAACAGGAAGGAAAAGAAAAGATCCTCATATAGTCCATGTCTTGGGAAACCTTGCATATAACACATTAGGAAACATAACTGTCCCTAAGTATATAGATCCTAGTAATCCAGTAGTGGAAGTTAAGATTAATGGGACCCTCATTAAGAATAGTTTGATACACTTTGGGGAAACAATCAATGTTATGACAAAAGAAACAATGCAATTACTTCAGTTATCCAACCTTATGTCTACACAAACTATTTTTCAACTAGCTGATAGGTCAACAATTAAGCCTGGAGGAATAATCGAAGACTTAATCATTGTATTGGATTCTTGGGAATATCCTATTGATTTTATAGTTCTAAAACCAAAGGTAAATATTTCAAGTTACCCACTCATCCTAGGAAGACCTTGGTTAGCTACAATTGATTCATTTATAGGTTGTAGGTCTAAAAAAATAATAATATCCAATGGGATAGTCACCAAGAACTTGGTTCTCTATCCTCCAGCCCAACCTTATGCTGAACTTGAACAAACTATTTGTCTCACTTTGGATGAGGAAGATAACTAGTCTCTATAGAAACTCATGACTATAGAGCACAACCCTTTATTGGATGACCATGATGAAGATGAGATCATTTCCAACATAATCCAAAATGATTGCAACAGGAGCTTGCGACAAGACTACCTCACATGCCTACAAGACCCCTTGCAAGACACCTTGCAAAGTATTATACCCACCAATTCTATAGAATAAATATGTCAGATATTTCATTCATTACTACCTCAACAATGTGAACCTATCATACCAAGTCTTGACCTCTCATTTGTCTAAGAATGATCCAAGGAATTGGAAATATGCCAGGAAGAAATTTAAACATAAATAATGCCTTGATAAAAGAGTAGCAGAATACTCTGCACACAGTACTATAGGCACACTCAACTTTATATGCATGGGATTACCATGATATAAAAGACACATATCCTAATCTATGTATATGTAGGATTTATATCAATGATGGTTATAGACCCATTCAAAAACCTCAAAGATGTATGAATATTTCCTTGAGGGAGACAGTGAAAGATGAGTTCCAAAAGCTCCTTGATGCAGGTTTTATCTATTCAATATCAGATAGTGAATGGGTCTCATCTTTGGTAATTGTTCCCAAGAAAAGTGGAAATGAAGAGTTTGTGTAGACCACAAGGAATTGAATATAGCAACTAGGAAGGACCATTTTCCTTTTCCCTTCATAGATCAAGTACTTGATTCTCTAACTGGGAAAACATACTTCTCAATTCTAGATGGTTTTAGAGGTTACAACCAGATTAAAATTGCTCTAGAGGATTAGGAAAAAACTGCATTCACATGTCCTGGAGGAACTTATGCCTACTATGTTATGCCCTTTGGCTTATGCAATGCTCCAACAACCTTTCAAAGAGAAGTACTCAACATATTTTATAATTATGCACACGAATGTATGAATATATACATGGATGTTTTCACTACCAATGGTGAAACTTATGACGAAGCTCTCAATAATATGGAAAAATTATTGAAAAGGTGCAAAGAACACAACCTTTCACTCAACAATGAGAAGTGTTTCATGATGATGGCACAAGGAATTGTATTGGGACACTTTATCTCTGGTGCAAAAATTTAGGTTGATCCAAACAAGATAGAAATAATATCTACACTACCTATTCCACAAAAGCAAAGAGATATCGAGAGTTTTCTTGACCATGTAGGCTACTATAGGCAGTTTATTAAAGATTTTAGTAATATTGCTGCACCATTATTTTATTTTTTTGAGTAAGGACATTGAATTTGAATGGACATTAGAGTTTCAACACTCCTTTGAAGAGCTGAAGAAATCCTTGACTCAAGCACCTATTTTGAGAGGTCCTAATAGGACTACCCTTTCATATACATACATGTGTTTTAGATTTTTCCATTGGAGCAATTTTGGGTCAAAAGGAAGGCAACAAAGAGTATTAAATTTATTACATCAAAAATAATATTCAAGGGGTAGAGTTGAACTATATTGTAACAGAAAAAGAGAATCTTGTTGTAGTATATGCTATTAATAAATTCAGGAACTATATTATTGGCTATTCAGACTTTGTCCATACAAACCACACAACAATTAGGTATTTGATGAACAAGCCAGTAGTTGGGGGTAGTTTGGTAAGATGATTACTTCTTTTACAATAATTTGACATTACCATAGTGGAAAAACTTGGTAAAGTAAATTTAGTGGCATATTTCCTATCAAGATTGTGAACACAATCAACTAAAGGAGTGGTGGATGATTCATTTCTAGATGAACAATTATTTTCTCTACAAGTGTAGGTACCCTGGTATGTAGATATTTCCAATTATTTGGTCATAGGGTAGATTCTATCACACTTTTCTCCAAGGGAAAAGAGACAACTGGTTCACAAATATTTATCATACTCCTGGGCATTTAGTTATCTATTTTATATTGGCCCTGATAAAATCATGAGGTGTATTAGGGAGGATGATATCTTTGACATCATGAAGGCATGCCATGATGAGCCATGTGGAGGTCATTTTGCAGCAAAAAGAACAACGTTTAAGATCCTCACAACTGGCTATTATTGGCCTAATTTGCATAAATATTATGTTAAATACACAAGGACCTGTGATAAGTGTCAAAGGATGGGAATACCAACAAAGGGTGATGAGATACGATTACAACCTCAGTTAACATTGGTACCTTTTGAAAAATGGGGTTTAGAATTCATTGGACCAATTTCACCTACACACAACAAGGAATACATTCTTGTTTGCACTAATTACTTGACTAAATGGGTGAAAGTAAAGGCCTTACAATTTTACAAATATGGAAATGTGGCTAAGTTCTTATATGAAGATATCTTTACTAGGTATATAGAGTACCTAGAGAAATAGTCATTGATCAAGGACCATAATTCACCTCTGACCTCATCACAAAATTGGCTGAATAATACCAAATTAGACACAATAAGTCAAAACCCTACTGCCCTCAGGATAATAGTTAGGTGGAAGTCACTAATAGGGAGACTAAAAGTATTCTCACTAAGATAGTGTAGCTGCATAGGAAAGATTAGGTTGCAAGGTTACTTGAAGCAGTATGGGCATACAAAACAACTTGGAAAACCACCATTGGTTTTATACCTTATGAGTTAGTCTATGATAAGACATGCAAAACCCTTTAAGTTATATCTCATTTTTGTTTCCATTTACAATTGCTAAATTTTACACCACAAGAACTTGAGATTAAGTCTAAACTAGAGTCGAGAGTCAAACTTAGAACCTATTCATGAGCTCAAATTAATTTGGTATTGAGAAGGGAAATTTGTAGTATGGTATGCCAGTAAAGATATACGAGGAAGCATAAAGGAAGTGAAGGGTTTTGAAGGTGGTAGAGAAGATTGAGCTAAATTTCCAAGCTGAATTGAATACATTGAGCAAAGAAAGTAAGCTAGAATGGGAGGTATGTCATAAGAAGGGAGCCAACAACTCATCAAAAAAAATTAGAGGATGCAACGATTTTACCCATTTTTACCAGGGTTGGCTAGCTCGACTACTTTATGAAGTTAACGAAATTCAGTGATGATATGAAAAGAAGGTTTGCATCTAATCTTGAATATAATGAAGCTATGGTAAAAGGAATTTCAGTAGATGCATCAGAGATTTCCATTGCAAAAGTCATTGGATTACTAAGAACATGGGCAAAATTTCTAGCATAAGCCAACATAGTTGCAACAAGGGAAGAATTTTGTATACAAGGAGATGAACTGTACTCCTCATCACAAGGTACAAAAAGACTTTCCCTCCCTTGGTTATGGGAAAATTGAGCCTCTTACATTGTCAGATATATCACTTGTGATGGTAGGAAGAACCTTTTGTATACAATTCATTTCAAATTACTCAGTCACCTCAGGCATAGTAAGTTAGTTAATGTACCAAACTTTTTGTACAATTTGTTGAAACAAATGGCCTTAGAATACCAAAGAAAAAAAAGTGATAATTCTTTGTCTCATCACTATTTAATTTATTTATTGATAAAGAGAAGTTTAAGGATTCAATACCCATAAGTGAATTAGGAATTTAAGGAATGAACAAATGTTAACAGTTTGTTGGATGCACCCGTAGTACTTGAGGATGCAAAACCCCAAAATGAACCTGTAGAGGAAAATCCTCATGTCTCACTTGTGGCTTCACCTTCTCATAGCCAAGGTGAACATGCGGACCTAAAGAAATAGATCCTAGGCCATCTATAATTAAGGAAATACCATCTTCTTTGAGAAAATAGAAATCTAGGCATCAAAGAGGCAATGCATATGCCTCCTCTACACCCTCTAAACCAAAAGAAAGGAAGGATACTCCAAAGAAAAACAAGGATATTCAAAAGAAGAAAGAGGATTTTCCAAAGAAGAAGAGTGTTCAAAAGGGAAAGACAAAAAAATTGATAAATAAATACTCACAGCCATACGCTCTGGTAGATTAAGGAGACAAGGTGCCACAAAGGAAAATATAGAAGAACTAGAGGAAGAAGAAAAGAGAAAGGAACAACAACATGAAGATGTCTTGATTGTAGAAACAAACTCTGAGGTAAAGGGGGATGCCCCAAGTAATGTGAATATGCCAACAAAAAGAAAAAGATATGTACTAACTTCTATTTTAGAATCAAAAGATATATTTATTGATAAGAAATTATTATAAATAGAAACCCTAGATAGTCCCATTCATGGAGACTATGAAGAGGGTAATGAATAGTTTGTAGATACAGATGAATTATACATAGAAGAAAGGGATGTAAGGAAATAAATCCAAGAGGCATTGGATAGGATTAAAAACTTGGAGGAGTTAGTGCAAAATTATGAACAAAAGGACAAGGAAAGAGAAGCAAAAATGTAAGAGATGGAGGAGAAATTGCAGTTGTATGGCCATGGCACTAAACTTGATTTGTTGGCACAACTAGCCATGACTAAAATAGAGGATAGAGAACTAGCACTACCAAATAAGAAACCTCCTTCACTTATAACTCCTGATTATCACACAACCTTGTCACTTGGATATCAATTGTGGAAAGTGACTAATGAGCTTGCACATGAAAAGGAGAAATGGAAGAAAGAAAAGGAAGAATATGTAAAGGAATTGGAAAAGAGAGATATGGAATTGAACAAATCAGTAGTTCGGTTGGAGGAAGTAGCAAATAAGGCTGCATAAATTTTCAGATGTAGACCTCCACCGAGAACATATGCATTATTTTTACAAGAAAGGTTTCTATGCTTTCAATTTAACGGATTAATTAGCAAAAAAATTGTTGGTATGAGTAGAACATTCAAGTTTCTTGATTTTTTGTTGCTTCCACACCCGAAGAATAGGATTAGTTGTGTGAGTTTTATTTACACAACTATGTAGCACCAAACAAGACAAAATGGAACCTTCCTAATGTTTGTAAGAGATCTTCAAATATGGGCACTTCCATCCTATTATAGAAATGAACAGCTTAGGGGTGAGATAATGGAAGAGTATGAAGAAAAAGAGAAATCAATGACTCTACCCATAAGAGGCTAAAACCTTGATGCAACCATTGATGAATGGATAAAGCTCATTAAACATAAGGGTGTGGGTAAGAAAATCATGAAACTCAAAAAGGAAAATTACGAAAGAATGTAGATGTTAGCTATGGGTATCAAAGAACAATGCTACAAACATGTACAAAAAAGGTGGAATAGTTTGACCCCTGAATTACAGTGGAAGGAACCACATTCTGTATATAATTTTATTGCTATGCTTCAAAGAGTACATAAGTATATATAAATTGGTGTCAACAAAGGAGTTTATTGGGTACCGCTCACCTTCCACCCACCTATTCTCTTCTATCCAATTCCACATTGGTTTGGGGAGAAACATGATGAATGTGAGAAAGTAGGAGTTATCAAAATGAGGCGGTTTGCAACATATCAAGGTTTATATTTGAAACAAATTTAGGGGGTTAATATAGTTATGGACTTGAGACAGATTACTTTACAATACAATCGGTATCCCTAGTGTTTTGCTTGGGTACAAGAAAAAGGCTAGTTAGGGGGAGATGATAAGTTTAGATAATAACTCATTTTCTGTTGTTTTCATATATATTTTGAGATACTTTTAGATACACTTTCCAGATAATGCTCCTACATTATACTATCCTTTCATATCTATTATGTAGACTTGAACCTAAAATATAATGATGGAAATATGGTTATAATATACTAGTGTTGTATGGTTTATATGAAGATATGTATGAAATTTTGATGGAATGCTATTTTTTGATTGTCATAGTTAGTCTTGTGTACATACTTTGTGTAATTAACCTTTTTGCAGCCAATGAGGAACTGTGGAACGTAGTAGTTGTAGGATGAACCCGCAAAAGGATTCTAGGACAACAAAATAGGGGGGTTCCAAATTATGTTGAATGTGATGATTTCTGATTAAAGGAACTTGATGAAGGTTGAACACGCATTATTATAATCAGTTAATAAACAATGAAGAAGAGGTCTCCTTCACTTACAAGATTTTGACAAATGTTTGTATATTTACATGCAATTATGTTTTGAAAGAGTTTTAGTCCTATTAGGATTCCTTTTCCTTTTTAGTTATAGGTTAAATAAACCAATTTTAACTCTATATTGTAATATTTGGGAGTGGAGTTAATGATTTCGGTTAAGTTGTTTCTTTGCATAAGATTCCCTCGAGCTTGTATATAGTTGTTAGTTGAATCCATAGATAAGTTAGTTATTTTTTCAATTTCATGTTATTAGTTATTTTCAATTTCAAGACATGAAAAATATTCAGAATGATTGAGCACAATGTGTGAAAAAATCTTTTGTAATCTTTCATGATATGCAATGAATGAAGTTAATTTCATGGGATGCATAGATTTGGGTTTAGTTAAAGTGAGAATGACCACTTGAGTAGGCCACTCAAGGTACTAATCCTCACTTCATTTATGTTTAATAGCTATTTTTCATTTATCATTATTTCATGAACTATATGCAAATTAACTAGAATCTCATATATTGCTTATTGTTAATGAATGCTTATGAATATGCAATAAATGGTTAACCAATAGTACTCTGGAGGATAATTTAGTTGAGTCATTAGTTTCTATTAGTTTTGAGTTGTCATAGTATCATTTCATTAGTAATAGTTCAACTATAATCTAAGTTGTAGGTACCAATAGCCACTAGTTTTAGTTATGTCTTTAACTATTTTGTAATTCTGTGAGTTTCTAGAAATTAGAATGACTTGAATAGGGTAGCTTAAGTAGTTTTGAGTCTTTGAAGGCATATATAATGTTGCACCATCACAAGCTTACAAACCTTGGGTTGACAATTTAATGTAGTCTTAAGCAATGTTGAGTGGATTGTTCATTCAGATAAACCTATGAATTGTGTAGGTTCTACCAAGTTTACAATACATTAGTTTAGACTATACAAGCAAAATGTGTAAGATTACACTACATAGTTTAGAAGACATGCCATATATGATTGGGAGTGGAATTAGGGAATGAGGATATGCTCATAATGTACCTCAAAGGTCTTCACATTTATATTAGATGAAGTGTAGTCACCACCAACACATAAGAATTGGACAAAGCTTATTTCCAAGCATAGTATATAGAAAGTGAAGAACAACTACTACACTCAACAAAGGACTGGCTAGTAGGATACCAAAAAATAATTTCAAGAGGATGTGATGCTATAGGAAAACATTAAAGGAAACCATGAGTCTTAGTGAGTTGGACTCTACGAAAATTCACCAAGAAAAGTGGTACTTGAAGGAAGACACGAGGAAGCTTTTTCCTCACTTATGACCTCAATAATATTTTGTGAGACCAAAAGAATCTCTAAGAAGGGACATGTGATCCATTAAGGATCAAGAAAAAAAATTACAATAGGAATCCCTTTTAGTGGTAGTGTGAAATCACTGCTTTCTAACAATAGATAATTTCTAAGTTGCTATGATGATTTGATGAACACCTGATGCTTTTGTAACCATCAACCATATAAACTGGTGGTTTTGTCTTGATGCCAACAAATAGAATTTGAAGCGAACAATTTGATATTTATCCTTTTAGTTTCACTTTTAGGACCTTCTAGTGCATGAAGACATTCCAATACCTATTTATGAACAAAAGGGATTTGGATTGTATCATGGGAGGTATAATTAAGTGTTTTGGAAAATTGATGAAAAGAAATCCAATTGTATTTATTATCATGGACTTATCAATGTGTATGTAAAGTGACATAAGAGGAAAATTGCATTACATGCCAATTTATAACTCATCAAACGTGTCTAGCTTTTAATAACGATTCAAAGGGTAGTTGTACAATTGCCACCACCAAGCCATTTTTTTTCTGTTGGAACTTTTCAAAGATAGATTATGTGTTCACTTCTCTTTCATAGCATCATTTCCTTCTTGATTGTCATTATTTTAAATATAAGTAGCACAATCCATTAATTCATTGATTCATAATTTCTATATGCAAATTTTGACGAGATTACACATGAAAACCACACATAACTACATAAATTCATTCTTTTATTTCCTTTAGCTAACAAGTCTAACTTGAGGGGAAGATAAATTTGATAATCCATACTCTTCTTCAACTTGCAAATGGATGCAACCAATGCACATACAATTTTAGTGGCATGACAAAAACTCCAAGATAGATCCATAATTTTAGATATAGCTTGAAATTTTTTAGCTACTAGGCATTGGCTCACAAGACTCAAGTTTTGAAGTGCTAAATGATAAGTGATTAGAAACATGGGAGTTGATTTTTTCAAGTGGAAGTGTGAAGTAATCAAATGAAAAAGAATCTATTTTCAAGGGCAAGTGTCTACTCTTGAGAAGGATGGGAATCTAGTCACTCAAAATAGAAGTGACAAGTGATGAGAGGTATGCACATCTAATTCTTTCAAAGTTCTAGTGAGGGATGGTTTTCCATATTTTCATGTGTAAGTGACAACTAACATGTGTCTATAGAGGCTTGTAGTGATTTTATCTAATTAAACAAATTTAATAGTAGCACACACTTCTTAGTAATGGAGACATGCTATTTCTTACTCCATGTTAAGAATAAGGCAAGGGGTGTAGAGAAAGGAGGCAATGTTAGTCTATAATAGAATCTTTTTAATCTTAACTTTTCAATGTTAGTCTAATCCATGAACGTGTTTCCCTTGAGTTATTAACATGTGATGGCCCTGTGAAGATGTGCACATTAACTTAGTATGCTTAAGAATATAAAGGATTATGACTTATATTTCCCCAAAATATAGTTGTAACCAACTATTAGTGACATGTGATAAGAATTGCAACAAAAATAACACCAAGCCAAGATGACCACATAATACAAAGGTTTTCCGAAAAACACAATGGGATTTTCAAACCCTTTTCAATGTTGGATTGGATATTCTATTATGAATCTTGATAAAATAGCTTGGTATTTTGCCTAACTTTTCTTACTTATATTAAGCATTTATGTTGCCTTCATAATTGATATAAATGTCATTATATGTTGCACACTCTATTATGTGGTGTTATTCTATATCTACCAACCCCTTGTTGTTAGACATGTAATTATTTTCCACTCTTCCTTTGATAATGTCCATTTGTTGATCTCACATTGAAGATGATGCGATCTATTCCTCAATTAGTTAATTAATATATTTTCTTTCCCCTTAATTTTAGCTCCTATATAGGATTTTTTGCATGCTCTCACATGGGATTAAACTCTTTGATGCAATTTTTTTTTTTTGACCAATTTGCTCTATCTTCATGATAGTTCTGAATTTTTCTCACATACTTTTTCTTATTTCCTCATTAGTATTTGGGTAGTCTTATCAATTAAGGACTACTTATTCAATTGTTATTCCTATCCTAATGGGAGGTCTATACATATGAAAGTATTGGGTGAAATTTTAGAACTGCGTTGTGCTTTGGGATAACAAAATAGTATTGACTGAAATTGTTTCACTTGAGTTTATTTGACACTTACATGGCACAAAGAGTTTCAGGCAAAAAAATTTCACCCAAAACTATTAAATTGATATAATTTGATAGGAAAATTCAAACGAGCTTCAATTCATATTTTAAAGTTTTGAACAAAATATTTTTGGATGAAAGAGTTTTGGTGAAAACTCTTTTGCCCAAAACTATCTATCTCCCAAAACTATCTATGTGGAAACTTAAGTGATAGCTTAATCATTTTTTTCTGCAAATTCAAGAAAAAAATGTTTTCCATTTCATAGTTCTCCAACCAAGTGTATTTTCATAAAAATCTAAAAAAACCTTTCCATAGAGCTCAAAGTTTAAATTTTTTTTTGATATTTTGATTAGTTTTATTGTGATTTATTTTATTTTATTACAAGTAGGCTATTATAATCAAACATGAAATTGATTATAAATTGAAATGTATTCAAATAAATTAAATTAAAAAATATATATGATACACTACATGAAAAAAATTCTCTCCAAAAAGGTATATATTTTTAACTATAAAAGCTTTAGACAAAAATTGTCATCCTATCAAAATTATGAAATTATGAATAAATTTGATTTAATTTTAAAAAAAATAATGCTATTGAAAATTATTATTTTCTTCTTGTACTAAATTTTCAAGTTCCCTAAGTGGAAACAAAATAAAAATAAAATAAGATTGACTATATTTTTGTGACATCCCATCAACCTTACCTTTTTCAAAATTTATCAACAATTAAAATTATTCTCTTCAATTTATAAATAAATGTCCCCGATTAATTTTTAAAAATATACAAAGTTATAAACATCAACTACATATAAAAGCACAAAGTTGTGTCACACTTTTGACCAACTAAGTTTTGATCTAAATAAATAGTTTCAAGTGAAACTGTTTAGATCTAAATAGTTTCGAGTGAAACCGTTTCGATCTAAATAGTTTCGAGTGAAACTGTTTCTATCTAATTAGTTTCAAGTGAAACTATTTCAATCTAAATGGTTTTAGATGAAATAGTTTCATTTGAAACCATGTGGCATATACATGGTGCATAAAGTTTCCAATGAAACCCTTTTGCTTGAAATTATATTTTTTTTATTGAAAATTTTAATTGTGATTAAATTTGTGTAAAGTTTTAGGCTAAACCCTTTTGATTGTAGTTGTCTATGCGGTTTCCTATGTGGCAACTTAACCCCTCTTTTGGGGCAAATTAAAAAAAAACTTCAACTTCAACTTTGAATTTTTTGATAATTTCATAAAAATCTAAAAATATTTTTTTGTAGAGCTTAAAATCTAGAATACAAACCTATACATTTTTGATATTTTGATATTTTGATTAGTGTTATTATGATTTTTTAAAATTTACTATAAGTTTTTATAATCAAACATGAGGTTGATTATAAATTTTAAAAAATATTAAAACATATTCAATAATTTTGGAAACTATATATTTGCAATAGAGGAGAGAATCCTCCTCAAAAAGGTATAATCTATTTTTTTTTAAATGATAAAAAAATTAGACAAAAGTTGAAGTCCATGAAAACTATGATGTTTTGGTGAAGTTTAACTTTAAAACACTCTTACAAAAAAAAAAAATCTTTTTTTTCATCCACTAGATATTGAAGTTAACTATTTGGAGGAATTCTTTTAGGAAAAAAAAATTGTTAGCTCTTTTTTTGTGACATCCCATCAACCTCACTCTTTTATGAAATTCTTAGTAATTCAAATTTTGCTATTGAATTTACAAAAAATATATCAAATCAATATTAAAAATTACAAGCATAAACTTTATCAAGAGTTCTACATTTCATTAGCTTACATTATTTTGAAATTCAAAACATAAAGACCACTTTTATGCGATCCAAGTTAAAACATTTGTATTTGTTTTGGTCGTTCTTTTATAAAAGTGACGCATGTTTATATTTTTATCCCTACATTAAAATTTCTAGATTTTATTAGTTTGTGCCATTTTAAATTTCAAAACATCTAAATTATTTTTAGACAATTCAAATTAAAAAATTGCATTTGTGTTGGTCATTTCCTTTAAAAAATTGTGACACAATCTTTAACTTTCACCCCATTGCCTTTTATTATTTATATCAAGCATGTTTCATAAGTGAGTATAAATGACAATTCTTTTGTTACCCATTTAATCATAAACATTTAGTTTCAAAATGAGAGCATTGGTTCAATAGAAGATTGTATTTGTTGATGTAGGCACCTTTCCATTGGAGGCATCAACTTTGATTTAGATGTTAAGCTACCCAAAGAGAATTGAGAGTAAGTCACATAATTGGTTCAAAATAATAGTAAAAGAAAAGTTAAGTAGAAGAAAGAGCATGTGGATGAAACAAAATACTAAGTAGATGAGTAATTGGAATATTAGCATGCAAGAGTGTCCAAATAACAATGCGAAAATCAAAAGATATGTGAGAGAAAGTCAATACAATCATATGAACAAAGCAACTTATCTGAATAAGAGAATACCATGCCAAATAATTTGATTCTACATGTGACCATGAGCACAAAGAATATAGGCATATAAATAAAACGAAAAGCAAAAATGTCAACAAGTCAACCAAGAACCAACTCTTATTGTCTTATGCGTGAGATTGGAAGGTAGACAGTGCTTGAAGAAGATTGGGTAGATAGAATATATTGTTTTTGCATCCTTTTAGTGGAAACAAAATGACATTGCATCACACTAGGTTTGACTTACAAAATATCTTGATCAAGTACACCAAAATATTGCACATTGAAATTTTGATTGCCTTGTTTGAAGATGAGAGACTAACAAAAACAATAGACTACTTAATCCAAATTCATGGTATAAGATCCAATATAAAAAAAGGAAAGGATACCAATAAAACATAACTTGGGCAACTTCAATAGTTGGTACTTTATGTAAAACAACATTGTTTTTATCTTGGAGTAGATTGCTTGATCCTATGAACATGATTAAAAAGATTTCATTTCACTTCTCTTAATTATATGTTCTATTGTGACAATTTGATGGTGTGTTGGAGTTTTTATATTACATATGTATTCTATTAGATTAAAAATAAATAAGTTAAAAAATATTAATAATAATCATTAAATAAATTATATTATTAATTTTATATTGTTTATTATGATGGTTGGATAAGAATACTTTGGCATCCCCAACAATCCACCAAAGGAAAATTCACCGCCAAATAAAATTCACCGCGAGCAATTCATCATGACCGAAAATTAACTACATTAATATTTTTAATAAAATCAAAGTTTTTGAAATATATATTAAAAAATATTAATGCGGATTGGTCACGGTGAATTTTCCATGGTGGTGAATTGATGGCGATGAATTTTCCTAAAACTGAATACTTTATCTCAAAGATAATTTGAATAGTTAAAAATTAAAAGCTTTATAAGCCAAAACAAGCATATATAAAATTCATTGAATAAATGGAATTGTCTTGAATAAACATCAATATAATTTTACATATTATTGGAAGATTATTTTCTGTGCAACAATGATTTAGTTTTATTGCACTTAGTTATTTGCATTTCCACTTTGATCTACCGCTTCTCAATTTGATATCAAAGCATGGTAGTACCTAACTCTTTGAAGTTATTCTTACTCGTCAAGCTTCAAAAAATTCAAGAGGCTCTTGTTGGCTGCAAAAGGGCAAAGAATAAGAGAAAAAAAGTAAGTCAATTTCCAGCAAATGCTTGGTTTGATGAGGAATGTAAAGCTGCATGGAAAGCAAGCATGCAGCTAGGCAAAGAAAAAGAAAATACAAAATTATACAAGAAAATGGTAAAAGTTAAAAAAATAGGTTTCATGAGCGCTAGACGGGAAGAATTGCTTTATCTTGGGAAGAACAACCCAAAGCTCTTTTGGAAAGAGCTTCAAGCAAAGGAGGAAACAAAGAATAACATCACCGCATCTCAATGGTTTGAATATGCAAAACACTTATATGAGCAAGATGTAGAGAATGAAAAGCCTCCAAGGGTAAACACATCAATAAAGCTTTTTTTTCACTTTGCAAGAAGTTAAAGAGGGTATCAAAAAGTTGAGGATAGGAAAGGCAAGAGACTTGGTTGAGCTTCAAGTAGAGTATCTAAAGTGGGGGGCGGAAATCATTGCTCCTCACATTATGCATATATTTAACATCATTCAGTGTGGGTTTCCAAAAGATTGGATAACTAGCTTAGCCATTCCCCTATTCAAAAGTGGGGATGCTAACAACCCATCTAATTATCATACCATCATGATCACCCTTTGTTTGCAAAATTGTTTGGCAACATGATTGAGCACAAAATCAGCAAATGGGCAGAAATTAAGAATAAGAGAGCAAAGTGGCAAGTAGGTTTTAGGCCAAAACACTCAACAATTGATCATGGCATCACTTTAAGACATATCATTGAAAAGATTTGGGATGAGAAAAGGGAAGCCTTTTGTTGTTTTGTGGACTTTAGGAAGGCTTTTGACACAGTGCCTAGGCACAAGTTGTGGGATAGAATGAAAGATCTTGGCATTCCTAAACATTTTAGAGCTGTTCTCCATAGGCTTTATGAGGATGTTAGGGTCAAAATCAAAACTCAGGCATGTACTTCATAAAGTTTTAGGAGCGACATTGGGGTTAAACAAGGTTGCCCATTTGGCCTTTATATCGATAAGCTTGAGGAGTGGTTGAATTTGAAGGGTGGAGAAGGGGTCTCCTTAGGAGTGTATGTTGTAAAACTTCTTTTATACGCAAATGATCTTATTTTGATTGCTAGATCTGTTCAAGGGTTGCAAGCGCATTTGGCTGCTCTTGAGCATTTCTGCAAAGATGTCGGTATGCAAGTTAACATTAGTAAAACCAAGATCATGGTATTCTCTAAGAAGAAAAAAATAAATCAGTTCAACTTTTATTTCAAAGGGAGTATCCTAAAGGAAGTAACAGAGTATAAATACTTGGGAATTGACTTCAACGACAAGTTATGTTGGAAAACTTGTAGAAGGCTTGAATGAGTGTTCTAATAATAGTAAGGAATTAAAGTTGTATGTGGTTGAAAAATTTCGCAAGATTATGTGGACAAGGGCGGTTGGGAGAAAGAAAAAGTATTATGTAGAAGAATTTAATCCCAACTTGGACCATCAACAAAAAGCATATATAGAGGCAAATATTACGTAGAGGTCAAAGATTCTCATAGCACAATTGAGAACTAACTCGCATTGTCTTCGGTGTTCCCTCCAAGCCAAGATTAGCCAAGGCACCCGCCACATGGTTGCCTTCTTTGAAGATATGAGTCACCTTTTGATATTATAAGGGAGGGAATGTTGAAGATTTTGTATTACATCTATAGTTTATTAGGTTGGTAATAAATAAAATAAATGCTAATAAAAGTTATTAAATAAGCAATGTTATTAGTTTTATGTGGTGTATGATAGTTGGACAAGAATACTTTTCGTAAAATAGCTTGAATTGTTAAAATACATAAAATCAAATATTTTATAAATCAAAGCAAGCAAACACAATTTATCTTCAATAAGAAAAAATATCCCAAATAAACATCAATATAGTACTACATATTATTCAATATATAGCTTTATAATAATATTATTGTATTTTACATTTAATTATTTAAATTTCCAATTTACTCCAATAAAAAAAATTGACTAATGCTTGGTTACACATTCAGTTTTCACATTATTTACCCCAGATATTCCTTTTATAGATTCGTTTAGGGTAAGGTTGTAGAGTGAGTATAATGATTGATAGGTGAGTGCTTTCGGAAAGATCTCTTAATTAGAGATATTAAAAAGTATATACAAGACACAACTAAACTACGAAGATTAAAACGTCTAAGAAAAAAGATAGACAAGGAATGGTGCTATAGTTCTATGCCCATACTAGTGGGCAAATCCATGTCTTCACTACCATTGGATGTAAATATACAACTCTTTTATATTTCTTTAATTAATTGATTATCTATTTCATTTATTCATTACACATTTATATCTTCTTAAATTCTGATTGGTTATGCAATTTGCTTATCATGCCTTCAGCCTTTATTTGTGAGAAATTTAGTAGATTCAGTTTGTGTTATAGTTTGGTTTGAATATTCCAGTAAATTTTTGGAAGTAGCTCATTCTCACTGTATACACTCACAGCTGTCTTTCCTTGTTTTG
The DNA here is from genome assembly GCA_007115665.2 of Sequoiadendron giganteum. NCBI lineage: Eukaryota > Viridiplantae > Streptophyta > Pinopsida > Cupressales > Cupressaceae > Sequoiadendron > Sequoiadendron giganteum. The sequence continues at coordinate 279,241,887 of CM021105.1, forward strand.
GGGCCACTTTTCACTTTACATAATTTCTTATTTGATTTTATCAATGTTAGTTGTAAACAAAATTATTTTAGTATCATCAAATTATTTGTAATGCAACAAGATAATTGCATTATATACATAAAATAGTAAAGATTTACATATAGATTCAAGGTCTTCCTGACAGATAAGTTATACTATATACCAATATAGTCACCAGAAATTGTGGGTGTAGAGATGGGTATGTAGTCCACGTTTCTTTAATAAAATTTCCTGGCAACTATGCAGTGAGTGTGACTTATTAATTTTCCTCAGATATACTAATTAAACAGTTTTAAAGGACAATCTATGGAATCTCAGAAATGGATTTGGTTTACTCCTTTTCATTTGCTAATGCCAAATTTCATGCCTCGTTCTATCTGTTTGGAGCTATTACAGATTAAATTGTCTTTTGCATACAGACAAACTTAAGTAGTTTATTGATGAGTTAATATGATTAAAATATACTAGCCAATAACCGTATCGTTCTTCCAACATGCAGTAAATTTATGCTTTGCCGTTTTCCCTTTAGCAATATGCTTCGCTAATTATAGCATATTTTTTAAACTTATCCCCAAATCAACTAACTCTACTTGCATTCCATCTTGGGCAAGTCAACCACTGATTAATTATAGTCCATCTTGAAATAAAAATGCGTTTGAGTATCAATAAACAATAAGTTACAAACCAAGGAAGACCAACACCTAGAAACAATGTAATAATCCCTATGAGATCTCCTCGTGCTTCTCTCAATCGAAATCTTGCTTTATATAAATTAACCATGGTATATTCCTTAAAAAATCTGTAAGACAATTTTGGTCTTGGGCTAGATTATGTAATAAAGTTATGTTGTGAGACTCATGCATGAACAATCTTCAAGTATAAAAACTGGCAATCTGATTTGCACAAGTCGATGAACATCAAATTTGGATATCGAAGCTTTTGAATCCTCGTCCATTTCATTTGTCTTTCTTAGAAACATGTCTTTTTAAACACAATCTACAATTGCATAATAATCCTAATGCATTTTATTAATCCTTAATTTTCAAATGCATTTATGGGAGAGTTAGAAAGCCATAAACTTTGATTATGCCCTCATGTATATGAATAACTGAAACTAATACCCAAAAGTAGGGAGCATAGAGGGTGTTACTAATGTTTCTCTTTCCATTTTTTGGGATGGCTCCATAATTCAAAGAGATGCCAGTCAATATTTTCACCTTCAAAGGAATAAATTTGCACTTTTATCAAAAAAGCTCAATTTTGAGCTTCCCTCATATTAGTATCTCCCCTAGTCATGTAGAAGAAACTTTTGCTAAGTTCAGTTTTCTGCCCAGTAAATAAGGGATGTCACCAAAGTGATAAATGAATGAATGAAATAGTTAAAATACACCCAACAGACCAAAAACCACGTGTCATAAGGGTGTTTCTGAACACGCTTAAAAATAAATCCAAGATTACTGTCATGCAGAACACTTGCCAAATGTTAATTTTTTTAAATAGAACTAAGAGTTCCTGGATATGGAATGGGTTATTAGAAAACAAATGAACAGAATTCCTACACTTACTGAAACATAAAATACATGCCAACCAACAGACAAACCGTTAGGAACAAAAGATGCATCCTATTTGATCAATAAAAAAAATAGCTTGATCATATTCTTGGATGTTATGCATAAGAATTAGTTCTGTTCAATACACTTGAATCTTTATTTATAATTGCTCCGGAAACTCTATCCCAAGAGATATCACTTCTTGTTTTTGCAGAGCTACTGTTGTGGGTGCTACGCATCTGTTGAAAATCAGTAAGATCTTTCGAGTCCAAATTTTTTGGAGGATATATTTCTGAATTAGAACTTTCTGGTGCATGAAATTTTCCTGGGACATGCCAAACAAGTATAAGCTATATAGCAAACTAATTATGGAAAGGAGAGATAACAAAGAAAATTATTCAGACAGGCTAGTGGGTGGCTGTGTGTGCTGAAGGCACCATATTATATTACAGTAGCATTCACACCACATGATTTGAGCAATACCAGGGTTTTCTCTGTACAGATAGTAAAGTCAGACATATTGTATCATGTGCCGTTCCAGGTCATGTAATTGCCTCCATAATAAGCTAAACCTTTACTCAGTAGGTCCACAGAGGAGGGCTACCACTCCAATTTTTTATTGAAAATACTACTAATCTAATCAGCTGCATCTGCTCAGGAATTTACAAAACCCCCTTCCATGGAACTGCTAGCTATCTCGGGAGATGCTAAGTGTATCATTGTCTAGGACTGTACTAATAAGTGAAACCATACAACTGAAAACCATAGTTGCATAATGAATGTTGTTCTGCAAAAGTATACTATCTACAATAGAAGATTCTCAGTCATAATCCACGCCATTGATATGTCGAGCCATTGCCTCAATAACAAATTTGAAACACTCATAGATCACAGGCCTTAATTTTCTTTTACAACCAAAAGGAATGTTTGGTCTTAGAAGATATGAATGGACAGTGGTTCAAGAGGTTGTGTCAAGTTGGTAATGACAGATACTTGTAAGGGCATGACCTAGATTCAACTTCCTCTTGCAAAAGGGGATACATTCTGGTGTGATTTACACCACACACCACATTTAAGGCTACTGGTGATATCTCCAGAGATTTATTAAGCAAAGAATAGAAAAAGAAAGGGCTGTTGTTTTTGGAAAGAGAAACTTTGAAAGTAAATTACAGGTTTTAGGGAGATACTTCATCTACGAGGCAGTATGTGAATCAATCAAGTGTTTCAAGATCTTTTTTCTGAGAAATTAAGAGACCCTCTAAATAACCTTCATGGCATCAAGGAATAATGGAAACCTTTGGAGGGAGATCAATTGTTAAGTTTGAAATACAGAATGCGGGCTAGTGTACAAAACTAATCCTAGACTAAATGAAAACCTAAACTGTTGTTTCTTTTTCCTTGGTTTATTGGTCCTCAGGTGTGTATTGACAGTTCAAAAAATTTAGCATTATTTACTATATTTCAGATTCACAAGTGAACACCTGATAGATTACATATACAAGATAGAATACTCTAGGAACGGATATTTGGAACAAAAAACATTCCTTACAGCAGGTCATTATAGACACTAATCACAGGGATCCACTTATAGTGCCAATGTACAAGCCTCTTATGGGATCTCAACCTTGGTCAACGCCTAAATTTTTGTCTATTGCTATAACCATTCAAGAGACAAAAGTGGTAACTTGTCCCTTTGACACTTAAGAACCCTTTTGTTTTAGGTTTATTTCACCCTTACTATAGTTATTGAGGGGATCCATGTCTTGCTTTCAAATGATCTTCTTGGCATGTGTTATGGTCCTTGGCAACATCAGGGGTTTCTGTCCTCCAGCTTATGGTGCTAGCTACTCTATTTGCAAAAAATAGACATGGTTGCGAACGATATAAATTCGAAAGAAATACCAACAGAAATTTTAAATGTGTTCAAATAATTCCTAAAAACTAATGTTTGTGTGTGTAGCATAAAAATGATTGAAATCTAAATTTATACAACCAAGGAATTCAAAATATAACAATATACATAAATTCATTTCAAAAGATTTAATTGAATTAATTGCAATGATTGTCCAATTCACTTAACCAACTTGAAATGAAAACCTTACATTCATAGTTGCAGCATAGCATGTGTATAAATTTGAAGTAAATAAGATTACATTCACATGAACATAGAAAATTGCAGGAACATAAATTGTTCATTCATATGCTGCAAAAGTGAATCAAAGAAATTTGAAGCATAACGTTGGGACTGTCAAATGACTGGGGCTTGAGTCACAATCTAAGGCAGTCTTGACAAGTACTTGTCAAGACTAGCCTAGACTGCTTAAAACATCATTTAAAAAAAAGAAAAGAAAAAGAAAAAAAGCCACTAAAAAGTAAAAACAATTCGTATATATTATATTTTTTTAAAATATTCTTTTGGCCGAGTTTCATTTCTCTAATTCTCCTCAATACAACACTCAAATAAATCCTCTCATGCCAAAGCACATACTCTGCACCTCAATTTATAGGTGCTGGCATAGTTTAAAAACTTGCAAAAAAATCACCTGACTCACAAAGTTCTCATGAACTAAAATGTTAGTTGAGTTACTCATGAGTAAACTTGTCAGCAAGTTTCGGTGAGTAACTTGCAAGTAATCTTGTTGGGGAATTTTGGTAAATTAATTGCAAGTAACCTTAACAAAACATGAGTTTGAACACAAAAAATTGCTAGGTGATAATGCATCCCCTCCTCGCCAATAAGCTCTCATTTCCCAATCCACCCCTCTCTATAATGCGTCCCTTTGTAGACCTCCTCACCAATGGATAGAGCAAATGGGAATGACTGAACCACATCTACAGAATGCCAGTACCATGCATCTGCTTCAAAGCCAACGTGATGCTCCTTGCTCAAATGACTTGGATATTGGCGAATACCACATATGATTGGGAAAAGAGTCCGTATAATCACATGAAAACCATGAAACCCATTTGCTGAGAAAGATGTAGGACTGTAAATACCATCCGAGAAAGTGAAAGGTGCCCAGTGAGTACTAGAGCTAGTGAAATGATGGCTACTAAAGCGTAAAATGTTGTTGCTCCTTCCCCGTGAGTATAGCATGATGAGCCCAAGTTATGGTAGCTCTAGATGAAAGGGGAATAAGTGTATTAGAAGGGATTTCCTAGGGATTCAAAACTCCAATTCCTTTTGGTGGCCAAATACCTCCAATTTCTATTGTAGGCACCAAAGGGGAATGAAAAAAAGCTTGGAAGAAAGCGAAGGGGGCAATGACCTTTGATACGATGAACGGAATAAAACCATATCGAAGTCTGGATCGTATGAATTTGGTGTGATGTCCATTCAACATGGATTCATGTATCATGTTGCAAAAGAAATTCTACAGCCTGAAACCATAAAAACACTTCGGTTTTCACATTTTTGTCTTCCGGCTCTCACTTCTTTGTCAATTTGAGAACATTCGGTGCATTTCTAGGCGGTTACAATGGATTTTGTGCGATCTTGGGCTGATTTGAAGAGTTTTTTCGTAGCATTCAAAAGGTAAGTAACAATATTTTTGCTTGTGTTTTCTATTTTTAGATTTTTGTTTTTGTTTTTCACTCATTGTGGGGTTTGATTATTTTGTTTCATTATTGTTCAGCTAGTATAGAGGGTTTACAATGATTAACTCTACAAAATACCAAGGTATTCATGAAAATAGGTACTGCCCAAATAACTCAAAAAAGATCGTTTCACCCATTTTATAGCTATGATGATGTGCTTAGAGCTTATTAACAAAAAAATAAAATGAGATATGGCATCAAGCAACAATAAAGTTTATGGAAAGACTAGGGACCTTGCTTGGAAGCATGGGGATGAATAGAACCCTGGGGGAACAAACAAGATTAGTTGTGTAATTATTGTGGGATGAAGATGATAGGGAGCATCAACTACCTAAAATATCATCTTGCATGTATCCTTGGGAGAGATGATTTGATTTGTGATAAAGTAGAGCCCAAGGCTATACAAGAGGCTAATGCTCTCCTTATTTCATATGAGGAGAGTGTTGGTGATTTGATTTGTAGATCCCAAATCCCTAAGGATGGATAATCTCCCAAGTGCTAAGGGTGTCGAACTTGGAAAGAGTACCCGAAACCCTATGTTTGTGTTGGGCAATTGAGAACAATTTAAAGTGGATAAAACCTTCACTTTTAGCTCTATTGAACAAAGGAGAGTTTCCTTAAGGAGATGCAATAAATATAACCACAACAATTAAACACTCTTTGACACAAACCATACCCATTGCATAATGCACCCCAACTTTGGTTGTCATTTCATGCCTATATGTTGGTTTGTAGTATTCAAGGTCAAGCACTTTATTAGAGTAGATAATATGACACATAAAAGTCAATGAACACACCCTTGTGATGTTATGTACATTCAAACGTGATAATTGAAACATGCTAGAAAAGCTAAAATTGAAAGATGTTTATATTGATTTGTACTGATTGTGTATAAGATGATGGGGAGGAGCTAGTAACAAACCAGTACCTTTATTCAGTTGGGCAACAAAGTCTCCGAATTCATACAACATGCAATACCTGAAACCAAGGTGATACTTTAATCAAGCTATCACAAAAGAAAAATACATGAGCAAGTTAGGCTCTACATATACATTCAAGAAAACCATAGATAGTTGCAGAATATTAAATGAGTCTACTTAGTAATCCATTGACAAATCTGAACATATCCTTTATTATTGTGAAAAGACATCACGCAAAAGCTTTGCAATGCTTTTACAGCCATCTGGCTAGCCAATTGATCATAGATACATCCAAAAATGAACACAATGCCAATGGAGACACTCTATTAAGGTAGATTTTTCCATTAATCATCCAATCTACAAAGGTTACAAATGCTTATTACAAGTTTCAGGTAAACCTAGATCATTACAATGACAAAATACAATACCTAGATTTGGAAGATGTGGATCCTCAGGTTCTACTATGTGATTCTTTCTCTCTTTGCTATGCTCCTTTCCAATCCAATGTCATCCCCTCCCTTTCACAAATGAAAATGAAGGTCTTATACCAAACTATAGGTTGTGCTAGAGTGGGACACATGTAGACCTATAGGAAAATCTCGAAATCTACAACCTCAATGAGTAGAGGAGGTGCCCATACCACGACACATTTTTCATCATTTTTGTACTTGAAATTAGACCAAATCATGTCTTGAGGTACCCATAAGGCATGGGGAACCATCTTTCTTTCATTTGCAAACCACCCGATCATTAATGGTGCTTAGGAAAGGAGGGAGAGTTGGCAAAGTAGATGTGGGTAGTTGGGTGAATAAATATAGTTCCACTTCATTTGGTGCTAAAAACCCTTTTAAAAAAAGTGTTTAACTGTTAACATTGGCATGTGCCCGTTTTGATATATTTTACTTTTCTATGTATCAAGCACTTTGTGAAGTTGTGGAACTATGCCAAAGCTCCAACCTTGAAATGGAGGCCATTTCCCTATCGGCACTTAGACCACTTTCAAGAACCTAGAGAGGTTCTTGAACCATATCAAATTGTTGACAATAGAAAAATGCCACTTTCCCTCAAAAGTTATGAAAGGTATGTTGGGCTCCAACAAGGTTATGAAAACCTTGTTGGCATCTAACACTAGTTTCAAAACCAATCCAACTCACCGATGCTCCCTTGAAAAGTGTTTCATTCATATTCTGCAAGGTTAGAAAAACCAATTTAGGCTCCAACAACGTTAGGAAAACCTTGTTGACTCCCAACATAGGTTTTAGAACCTCTTTGGAGTGTCACCAACTTAACACTTGCAACATTTCGCTTGAATAAAGAAGGGGTTAGAAAAACCTTATCAGACGCCAATGAGGTTATGGAAATATTGTTGGGAGCTGACATAGGTTTTAGAGCCTCTTAACAATCCCAAGGCTCCCTTGAAACATATCCTCCTTGAACTAAAAACCTTGTTGGGCTTCAATAAGGTTGGGAAAACTGGACAAGGTTAGGAAAACCTTTTCAAGAGCCAACATAAGTTTTAGATTCTGCTCAAATTTGCGAATGACCAAAGACTTGGGCAACTTTTCCCCATGCAACTACTTTTTGACGAATTGTGGTAGCATACAAACTTGTGTCAAGAACCTAGGGTGGTTCTTGAACTAGCACAAATTGCCGATATACATAAAAATTTCTAACTCCTTCATGCCAAGCTTTTGCTATACCACAACAAGTGTTCAACAAAATATATGACATGCTCCCTCAAATGGGAAGAGGGCAAGAAACTCACAATGTCTCGAAAAACATGAAATATTAAGAGAAACAACACAGAAAACCCAGAAATAGGTTTTTTATGACTTTGCACCATTTGACACATAGAGAACCCATTCAGAGTTTCTTAGATCAGTTATTGTAACATCCCCGCTTGGAAATTTTAAAACAAACTTACAATTTTCTGATTTTACCTTGTAGACATTTCGTCAAACACTTTGCGGAAAAGTTAGAATTACTGCTACTATTATTCTCAATCGCAAATTTAAGAATCATGCCATTGATCATAGGTTTCATATGGACATTAAGTCAAACAGTTTGCATTAAAGGTAAACAGACATAATTTTATGATCACTTGTCATCAACTGATTTCCCAAATACCACAATAAAAAAAATGTTCCTTTCACAATTAAAAACTCAGAAATATATTTATTAAAATTTTATTGATGATCTTATTACACTGCTATATCCAACTATGGATTACAGAAAGTTAACATAGAGCAACTGAAATCTCAGAAACATTTTAATATTCATTGCTGACCTGTTAATCCTATCAACAACTCTCAAAACAATTGTACGGCACCCAAATTCAAAGTTTGCAGCTCCAATAGATGGTACAACAGCTTGCATGGGCTGCACCTCCCTTTTGGAAATGGTATGGCAGTCTTAGCACCTTTTTTGGTGCTGTGATATGAAAAAAGAGGTCCACATGCCTTTTAAACTTTGCAACCCTCCTTTTAATGTGGTACGACTCCTTACAAATTGAAGTAAAAGGTACGGTTGGGGAATCCTTGGCAGGTACCTTAAGTAATAATATATTTTCTTTACTTCTTAATTCCAACAACACACACAAGCACAAATAAATATTGAATTTCCCACTTGCACACACAACACTAGGATTTCTATTATTTCACCTTGACTGTAATTATCTAAAATAATGTCTTGCTTGCAAGACTTCACAAATTGATCTTCAATCGTACCTACAATTTTGTTTTTCACACAACTTGTAACTCTGAATGAGCCACACCGAATTAACTAGGGAGGATCTTTCACCACCGAGATTAATCTTCTCCGAGAGGGTTTTCATTCTCAAAAAGGCTGAGATGAACTGAGTTCAATTTCAGAACCACAAGGGTTTCACTAGAGAAAATGTAATAATTTGCATAATGCAAATGAGCTCACTAAACTCCTTTTATAACATTTTTGGAAGCTTTTCAGAAAATACAATATAAAAACACTTTATAAATTAAATAAGCCTTATTACTCCAAAAAGTGATTTATTTTAATATTTAAACTTTACTCGTGCTTAAAGTCACTTTTCCAAAATCCAACATTTAAAACTTTCAATTCTCATTCCAATGAGCTATTATACTAAGGTGCCCACTAAATTATTTTAATAAAATTAGCAACCTTGGTAAAAATAATTAAATTAAAGCCACAAATACACCCGAGTTGTAGAAATTGTCGAAAAACATTAAAATCGAAATCTAACTACATTGGATTGATACAAATGATGAATAATGAAAAATCAAGCCTAATCAAGTGGCCTGCTATAAATAGACACTCTCTCCAAGAATCTTGGAGAACACACCCGAAGTCACAATTCACTTCAGAAAGTGGTATAAGTTTTCTCAAAGATTAAATGAGCTCATTGGAAACATCAAATAATTCATCTACCAAGGATAACACTCATCAAGAAGGTCAAAGCCAACTACAATGCTAGAGAAACCAAAACTGGGAACATTACAGTTATTAGCAAAGAGTGGATAAAGTGAAATGTACAAACTTGGAGTAAAATGAAGCAAAAATAAGACACATAATAGTTGGCAGACTTCCCGAAAAACTCAATGAGTTGATGAAAAATTGTCGAGTCAAGCCACTTGTGAGTTTTTGTAGTGTTAACTCGTCAAAAAAACTCGGCGATTTTTTGACAAGTACTCGTTGATTTTTGGCAAGTTTGACAAAAAATCGCTAGATAGATAAAAAATGTGAAACAAAAAAAAACACAAAAAGGAAAGAGTCAAAAAATGTCATGTCCCCGAAATTATAGCACTGAAATATAAAGCATTAAAAAACAAGATGAACAAAATACATAATAAAACATTAACAAGTTAATACTCTTATTATGAAAGATAATGTTATAATTATAAATATAAATATAATATTGTGAATACCAAAATATAGATATTAAAATTTATAAAAAGATAATATTGTTATTATAAAAATAATATTACAATACAAAAAAAAAAAATAATATTAATGAGAAACACACAATATATATTAATATAACTATCATATAAAATGGAATAATTAATATTTATGAATATCATATTATTCATAAAATAATGTTAAAGAAAAAATATATATAAAACAATAAATATTTAAATATACTCCAGCAATCCTTATTAAAAGATAGCAATGTTAATAAACTAAGGCAGCAACTAGATTATAGAATCGTAGGATGTGAAGGAGCAGCAATAAATCCCACTTAACAATCCACTGCGGCCATGGAGGGGTGGGGGTCCCACTCAACAATCCGTTGCGGCCATGGAGGGGTGGTAGGCCCGGAACCACTTATAAGCTCTGTTGGCTTCCCCCAGTAGGTTGAGTGTCTTCCGAGGTGATGGAACGAGAAGAGAAAGAAGGTACAAGTGTTTCCTCTAAGCACGCCACTCCGAGACGTTCATGCCGCTCGAGGCCAAGGGGTGCGTTGTCCTGATAGGACGCTTGTGCTTAGATGGATAGCTTTGGGCGGCTCTACCCATGCCACTCCTCATATGTCTTTATTATTGATTTGTGATTATATTTATATTTAATTATCTAGATATTAATACTAACAGATATATGTACATGTGGAAATATTAAATGCAGACTTCAATCCAAGATTACTTAGTCAAAGAGAACATTCATTTGAAAAAGAAGAAACCCTAAACCTGATCAACAAGCGAATTCTAGGGCAGACAAATGGATTTTAGGGCAAGTCCGGGTAAGGGACATTACAAAAAACTCGTAATTTTTCCCTATGAATGCACCTCACACTTCCTCACATAGCACTTGGAAAGCAAATATTTTTCATTAAAAAGTGCCAAATACCTAATTTCTCCCTTGACTGTGTAATGTCCCCAATTTAGCCTTACGCTCTTCTTGAAGTTTTAGCCTAATTCTGGAAACTCGTAGGCTAAACAGAATGGAAAATTAGGGTTTCCTATTTTTAGAGAGGTTTTAGATGCAGTTTTGAGGGCTTGCATGCGGGAGTTTTTGATGCATGTCTAATGGAGCTTTCTGGGTTTTTGGAGAGCTTCAGGATGAGGTAACATGCATGTTAAGAATATGATATGCAATTTTGGCAGGTACTTTGCATGCAGGAATGGTTTCTGGGTTTTTCTGGGTTTTCAGAGAACTTCAAAATGGTGTAACATGCATCTCCATCTGACAATCTTTTCAGACACTTACTATTTACAGTAAGTCATGTTGGCTTCCCGGTTTGTGTTCAGAAGGCATTTGGAAACACTTACTATTTATAGTAAGTCATGATTACTGCTCAGTTGATGTTCAGATGAAGCTTTGCAAACTTACTATTTATAGCAGTTTGCTATTTTTGGTAAGTCTATTTTTAGCAGTATCATTCTAGCAGCAACTCAATCATTTGCAGTTCAGTATGGTTGAATAGTTTGGTTTTCTGTTGAGTTTGAAGTGAACTTACTATTTTTGGCATTTGCTACTTTTAGTAAGCCCATTTGTGGCAATGGCATCTTTATCAGCTTGGTTTAGCTCAACTAATGTAAGTTTGCTATTTTTAGAAGTAATCAGTTGTAGTTTGAGCATTGCTCTTGGTTACCTCCTTGGACTAAGTTCCATACTTAGTCAATTTTATGTTTTGAAGTTGTACCCCATGCCTAGGCTTGATAACTTCAAGTTGTTTTAAAATTGGGGTCATGAGTTGGACGCCTCATTAATGAATTTTAATATTTCATTAATGTTTAAATATCTCTTCAAAAGTGGGACGACTTGGGAAGAATATTAAGAGTTTCAAATATTTTAAAAATGCTTTTGAGGTGGCGTCCCTTGGAGGAAATGAACAATTTCTTGTGGAGAGTTACAAATTGCTTCATTTACCAATTGAAGCTTATTTATTGATGCCTTGCTCATTGTTTCATATCTTTGGAAAATTATTGTAAAGTTGTGCTGCTAGTTTGAATCCAGAACCTGGCTAAGAGGAAGCTTAGCACATACAAACCTGGCTAAGGGGAAGCTTAGCAAATGTACCATCCTTCGGGCCTGAAACTATGGCTTCCTAGGTGGTTGATTGTGACTATACTTCATACAGAGGTGCAGATTGAGCTTTAATTCTGATGTTGTTGGACAGGTTGCTGCTATAAAGCCTGTTAGCTAGTTGCTGGTTTATACATGGCTGAAGCGAAATTTCATTGATAGCTTCGTCATGAAATTTATTCTCGTTCTGGGTATTTGCTCATGCTGTTCAACTATGAAGGGCGCCTAGATTTGAGAAGTTTCAAAATTTTATACCGAGTCTTGAATTTTCTAGAAGAGTTCGACCCTTCCTAGAGGCCATACCACTTCTTGAAGGCTGCATTGGGATTCATGTTGTCTGTATTTGCTCTGTTTGACATGAATTCTTTAGTGGAGGTTGGACGCCTCGCTAAGAGTCTTCATTTGGCTGCTATTGGAAGCTTCCTGGAGTTGTATTGAAGAATCTATGTCCATATTGGGTGATTTCTTATCTTGCTGGTCTTGTTTTCTGTATTTTCTGTTTATGATCAGATTGGTTAGATATTGTTTAAATGCTGATTTGAGCTTCAATTCCACATCATTTCATATTGTAAATGTTAGAAGTTGATTACTCTAACCATTGGCAGATTTTGGAAGCTTATCTCTTTGTTTGCAATGTAATTCATTGTTTGTAAAGCTGATTAGTAGTACTAACAACTATTGTTTATGTTGCTGCAATTTTAGTTTATTTTATACTCCCACGATTGAGTGGTTGAGTTTAATAAAGCTTCTTTAATTAATGTTGTATTCCCCCCACGAAATAAGTGGTTGTGAAGATTTGTATACCCCCCATTGTACAAGTGGAACTGTTGTTACATGGCTGGCTTGCCGCCTTAAAATAATTGTAATAATCACACCCACTGAATAAGTGGAGTATTCCCACCGCTTGTGGATGCTTGCTCAGCAGAAGAAGTGTTCTTTCATTTTTGTAATTAGCACTCCACCATATGTTAGCACCTCGCCTTCTAAAGGATCTTGTGTACACATTCTTGGTGTTGAGTTTAGCTCTCTCTTTCAATTGTAATCAAGTCAATTATTGAGTTATTAAATCCTAGGGGATCCTCTGACCATATGCCTGCCCCTCTTCCTTAAGTGGTTTTAGGGTGCATTCTTGGTAAGAGTTTATTTCAGCATCGTTTTGATTTAAAGCTAATCTTAATGGGTGCATGATTGCATTGTATGTGAACTGAAAAATCAAGAAAAAGTTAAGGGGAACATTTCAGAGTGATAACATTGTGAAATGGTGTGCGACAAGAAGTTTTATGTGGTTTCAAAGGCCTTAATTTGGGCTTGGTGGTAGGAGCGCTACCCCTCGATCCCACCCTATATCGCAACAGGGAATGCACTAGGGGTGCTGCCCCTTGACCCTATTGGGAGCATTGCCCCTAGATCCCCATAAGGGGCATTGCCCCTCGACCCTGTTGGGGGCGTTGCCCTTAGACCCCCATGAGTGGCGTTGCCCCTCAACCTTGTTGGGAGCATTGTCCCCAAAACCCCATGAGGGGTGCTGCCCCTCAACTCCGCTTAGGGCATTGCCCCTAAACCCCCATGAGGGGCATTGCCCTTCGACCTCGTTGGGGGCACTACCCCCAAACCCCTACATGGGGCATTGGCCCTCAACGCCATTGACATTTCCACTCCCAGACCCCCACTAGTTATCGAGATTTCTTCTCATTTAAGAAATTTGACTACAATGAGGGGATTTGGGAGTGAAGACTGGAATTGACAACTTAGAAAATTATATTTATCACTATCATAATATCATTGATTAGAACTTCTCAAGTTTTCGCAAGACTACAATGGTGTGCAAAGATTAGAACCTCTCCCCAAGTTTTCACTAGACTAGGATAGAGGAAGATGTCAAATGTTGTAATATGCAATTTATGAATTATGATGATGATTTTCAAAGAGAATCATCATAAATTTATAATAGTTTCCAGGTAACTATTGTATCAGGGTTTCACATGATGCAATTTTGTATTCAATTTGTATCCAAATGAATCAAATTTAATAGAAAATACTGTTACTCATTGGATATATTTTGTCTTAGAATTTTGCAAAAAAGAAGTGTTTTTCAAGAAATTTATGCAATTTTCTCAAGTTTTTGCCAGGTTGAGTTTTTTGGGTCTGGCGAGTTTTTGCCGAGTCTGAGTCTACCAACCATGAGACACATCAAGTTGGGGTGCCAACATTAGCTCTAGTCGAGGATGTGTGCCTCTTGTAGGCACAACAAGAATCCAGATCCTTGGGAGTAGACCAAAAAGGGAGGAAGACTAAGACAACACACTTCATCATGATCAACCATGGATCATGATTGCACAAACACAACAAGATATCTACAAGGAAAAACAACATACAATGACATGAACGCACATAATGGTGAAGAACAGTTACCTCTATCAAAGACAATTCTATTGAAGAAATTGATCTCCCTCAAGCCACAATTATACTCACCACCCAACTAAAACAAATAAAGTCTTTCATTCGCATGCACAAACTTTTGATTACCTTGGAGAGAGTGAAGACCAACTCCATCATCAATCTTGCCATTGCATGGCAACCACAAAAAATAGGCCTCTATATCATGCCATGATATATCATTGAAGTTCAAAACAATTGGGTACACAACTTGAAGAACTAGGTCAACTTCAAAATAAATGATATTTTCATAGCTGTTGACCTTCTTGATTGAATTGAGGTAAAAAGAATGCCTCCAATTCACATTGTAATGAAAATATGCCTCACTATTGAGTCGATTTGCACAAGGAAACTCCCTCTTATGCACATCAAATTGAAAATTTAAAAGCTCTAGCATATTCAAAACTTGAGCAAAAGGCACAACATCTACTTGGTATATTTGTTGCTGCTCAACTTCATTGCAAAATGTATGCTAGGCCCAAGTGAAGCACTCAAACTTAGGCATACAATCATCCCCAACATCAAAGTTGCATCTTCATTGTGAAGAAGAACTTCATACTTAGTTTTACTAGTTTTAGGGAAACATGCAACCAACTTACCTCACTGCCATTCATGCTGATGCAATCTTCACCAGCACAAATATTAGAACCATGAGACACTTTAGGTGAACTAAATTCTTCAAATTGTCTCACTATTTCAATATTTCCTTAGCAACTTGTTGTGACACATGCA